>SEYY01013361.1:0-12452 GCA_009176605.1 Armadillidium nasatum
GTAAGGGGAAATTTTAACACTTTATTTGTATATTCACTGCTATCACTATTATTTATTTCACTTATATTTTTAATTTTTTATTTTTATACCTACAGGAAGAATTGTTTATATTGCTACCCCAGCATTATTTTTACCATTAACTATATTTTCATTTACCATTGTACTACCATTATTACATAACTCTGAGCTATTATTTAAATATAAATCAGTAAATATTTCCTTAAAATTAAATAATAGATTAGAATAAAGAGAAGGCGCGGAAGGCAATTTGGGAGATAGAGTAACATTTACAAAATGATCAATTCTTTTTATGGGCACAGACTCCACATCATTTCCTACAATTACATCACAAGAGCTCTTAGTCTTAGCATCAATAATTTTATGATTACTAAAATCTATTAAAAAATTATATTTTTGAAAAAATCCATTCCTAAAATATTACTAATTACATCACAGATTAAGAACGTATGTTCATAATCTCTACGCAATAAAAAATTTAACCTTTTTGTTTTAACATCATATATGTTTATTTGAGTACCATTAGCAGCAGTAAGAAAACCAATAGGTTCTTTTTTATATTCTGCTGAAGCCTTAATAATGGATACTGTACTTTCACAATCTATAACATATAACTCTTTAGATTTAGCATAAAAAATACGGTAGAGGCTGTTTTATTGTAGATTGGGTTTGGACATTTTTAAAACATTCATAATTTTTGGAGTCATTGTACCCTCATAAAAATTTGCATTTTCAACTGGCATCGCAGTATATTTGCAAAGAGCTGATGGCTCTTGCTCAAAGACTGGCCTTTCACCATGTTGTGAATGCAGATTTTTATTTTTAAAACTATTATACTCAGGACAATGCTCAAGTTCAGTAGACTGAGATACTCTTTCGTTTAAAACAGATGGTTTTAAATCAGTAGTAGCAATCTCATTCCCATGAAGTTGAGCATTGTTATAATTTACCTTATTTATAAAAGTATGCAATGAATTAGTATCATTATTTGCAATAGTATAAACCTCATTTGCCAGGGAGTAGCTTTTACCTTCTTCCTTTCTTAATTTTTCATATTTAATATTGACACTTTTATCACTAACTATTATACACTGCACTTTATTATTAAATTTCACTTTTAATTTCTTTTTTGAGGGGCTGATGTTAACCCCTAAGATCCGTTTCCCGGAGGGGTTGAAGGAGATGGTCCTGAAGTTGAAAGTTGGGCTTCCCTGGGTGCCCATCGACAACTACCTCCTTGGCATCTTGTAGCTTTTTCTCGAAACTTGTAATGATAGTAGCAAAGAGCACCTTCTGGTCTATAACTTGAAGGTGATCTGCCCCTATTTGAGTAACCTCTTGTTCGACTATCTTCAAGTCTCGTTATTCTTATATCCATCTTATGAAGCTGTGTTGAAAAGTCGTCTATCTTTTTAATAGCCTCTGCAACTTGAGTGGAAAGTTTAGCCACCTCGCGGGCAAGGAAAGAATTTGAAGGTGGAGGTGTGAGTTCTCTTGTTCTTGTAGCAAAAGGGGATATGGCATTAACAGATTCATTATGATAAGGGTTTGCTGCAATTCTGCTTCTGCGACTCATATACTTGTCAGCAGCTTCGGCCATTTTATAAATTGATAAATCTCCTGTTAATACTTCGAGCATTGCTGCAGTGTCCTCAGGTAATACTTGTAAGAACATTTCTTTTGCGACTGTTTCATTATTTTGTATCATACTTTCGAATGGAGAATCTCCAAGTGAATGCCTTATTCTATTCAAATATTCTGAGGGTTTTTCACCAGATTTTAATTTCTGTTGAAACAAGTCTGCAACTCTTTCCCTAGCCGAAGGAGCATAGTTAGCTCGCAAAACTTTTTTCAACTCGTCGTAAGTATTTTCGGTTAAAGGTGGTTGAATTTGGGATATAATGGCAGATGGCAATAATGGTCCGATAAGTTGAGTTCTCTCAATAGGCTTATTCACAAAATAAAGCAGGAAAAGCCATTCTACTTTGTTCAACCAATTTCTATATCTCTCTTATCAAATTTTGGTAAATCTTGTGTAGTAAGAGTTTTCCTATTTTGAGGTGACGGACTTCTGGAAGATGAACTGTCACTGGAAGAACTTCTTTCTGAAGTTCGTTGAATTTGCCTTTCTGTGCCTCTGTTATTGGTTTCATTAGCTCGAGCTTCAGTATCATCTTCCAGGGGAGTTATTGAAATGCCAGAAGCCGAAGGCTCTAAAATGTTGTTATTGTTATGCCTATTTCTATTATTTTTTCTTGAAGGCATCGTAGAATTGTTATATCGTCCTTACTATATATATTTTTATCTATTTGGTTTTATAGTTTTATTTATTTATTTCTAATTTTTTTTTTTTTTTTTTTTTTCAAAACAGTAAGTGGGTTGTTTCAATTTAATTTCTTCTTTATGGTTATACTGTTCTAGCACCCATATATTTAATTATTTACTTATGTATTTATTATAATTATTATTAATTGTTTTCGAAAGTTACTTAAATATATTATTAAATATTAAAGTTTACTAATTCACTGTCACTTATAAATAACTTTTCATTTGATACCTGATAAACTTAATTAAAAATGTTTTAAGGCCGCTAGGCTAAAGTATAACCATGTACTTTTTATAGAATAACTGAGCCTGCTTATTTTCAGGTTAGGCTAAGGCAATTGAAATTTTCATAAAATGTCTATTAATTTCTACATAAAAGCAAGTTTGTATTGTAATTTTATGTAAGAGCCCAATGCTGCATAAAGAACAGTTTATCAGGCTAGGCTAGAATTTCTATTAATTCTTTATTTAGTGATATATTTATTTATCTTTATTATTAATACTGTTTTCAAAATTTATTTGAATGTTATTTATTTTATTAAAAATCACAGTTACTAAAGCACTTTTCACTACAAATCACTTTTCATTGCATATTAGTGATGTAAACTTATGAAACTTTGCAGAGTACAAACTAAACAATTACCATAATTTGGTGTTATAAGTTAGAGTCCCTTTGTTCCATTTTATTTCCAATACTAGGCCTAAAGTAAGTTTAATTTTCATCAAAAGTCTATTAATTCTTAAGAAAAAAAACAGTTTTATTTTTAAATGTAAGTGAGAGCAATATTCTACACAAACACTAGGTTATAAGCTAGACTAGAATAGGCCCTATTTCATTTCCAACTTTAGGCCTAAAATAATTTAAATTTTTCTAAAAAATACCAGTAATTTCCATAAAAACAGTTTTTTTTTTCTTCAATATTATGGGAGAGCTAAATTCAGCATAATAACCAATAATCAATTTAGAAGCTAGAGTAGGTTGGCCCTATTTCACGATGTAGGTCTAGGCCTTATTTTTTTTTTTTTTTTTTCAAAAACTTCCTATTTATTTATTTATTTATTTATATTCGTTCTATATTGCCACTCTGGAATCAACCACTTGCAAAATTAATGTCTTGCTTAAGATTGCTAATGTAGCCCTAGGTCGGTAGTTTGCTTAACCTCTTCTTTAGGGCATAGAGTTCTGCTATATATAAAATAATTTTTATTTCTTACCTTTGTTCTGGTATATTCTTATTAATTGTAATAATTTTACTTAGGTATTTAATACGCTTGATAACTTATTTGTATTTATTTTTCACAACGTTTTACAAAATTTACAAAGCTCAATTAATTCTATTACAATTCAAAGCGTGTTGTTTTACCGGCTTTTTTGTTCATTCTCTTTCTTACAATAGCAACAAAAAGATCGATACTATATCGAATATCGCTTATTTACGCGATATATCGGTACCCATCTCGATGCATATCGATTATAATTAATTATTTATATAATTTAAAAAATTAAATATTATCAATACAACCTTTACTCCATATATATATATATATACTTACAACCTTTACCACAATTGTGTGGTGGTGTCTATCGCAGGCTACATCCATCCAAACATTCACCATTTCACCAATCTTTTCCATTCATTCCTATCCTCTGTCAACCGCACATCCTCCTCCCAATTCTTCCCTCTATTCCTTAAAAGCTCCTTTATTACTTATCCAACTTTACCTCAGTCTCCTCTATCTCTCACACCCTCCACTTCTAAAACAAATATCTTTTTAGACATTCTCTCATCATTTATCCTGCAGACATGGAAAACTATCTCAGCATACTTTGTTCAACTTTCTCAACCAGGCTCTCTCTCCATCCACACATTTCATTTATTCTTACATTCCTGACTTTATCTCTTCTACCAACTCCACAAACCGCTCTCAGACCTTTCATTTCTAAAACTTCTATTTTTTTCCACTTTCTTGCGTTTAACCTCCATACTTCACTCCCATACATAACCATCGGTATACAGCATCCCTCAATCTTTCTTACCTTCACCTCCCTTGGTAACCTTTCTCTATCCCAAATATCCCTCAAACCACCTAACACCTTCTTCCTTCTCTTATTCTATGACCAACTTCATTACTTATAATAACATTAACCTCTCCAAAAATCACACCCAGATACTTAAATTGAATGACTTTCCCCATTTTCTCCCTATCTACTTTAATTTGTAAATCATCTCCCTCAACCACACCCCTCTCTCTTCCCTCCTCATTTTTCATCCACAATACTTTACTCTTACCCGCATTTACTCTTAAGCCCAAATCTTCATAACCCTTTACAAACTTATCCACCAATACATATATACATATATATATATATATATATATATATATATATATATATATATATATATATATATATATATATATATATATATATATATATATATATATATATATATATATATATATATATATATATATATATATATATATATATATATATATATATATATATATATATATATATATATATATATATATATATATATATATATATATATATATATATATATATATATATATATATATATATATATATATATATATATATATATATATATATATATATATATATATATATATATATATATATATATATATATATATATATATATATATATATATATATATATATATATATATATATATATATATATATATATATATATATATATATATATATATATATATATATATATATATATATATATATATATATATATATATATATATATATATATATATATATATATATATATATATATATATCGAAAGTAAACTTAAGTATATTTTAGAATTCACAAGTCTCCTTGGCATGTATTCTGCGTGAGGGAAGAAAAAACAAGACCGTGTTCATAAATAACAGGATTCAGGATATCAACAAAATGGTTTCTTTATTGAAAACAAACCATCACCTTCTTCCTAAATTTCATTTCGTAAGGTCTGAAGATAACCCAGCTCACTTACTCACTAGAGGTTTGCCTGTAGCTGAGTTTTGAAAAAATTATCGTTCTGGCAACATGGACCGAAGTGGCTGGATTCTGCCCCACTGGACTGGCCTGATTCGGGATGGGAGAGCACCAAAAATAATTCTTCTCTTGTGCTTGCCGCTGTTCACGTGAGGACTAATCTTCCTGTTATTAAATTTGAAATTTTTTATAATTAAAATGTTCTTTTAAGAGTTTGTGCTCTTTTGTACAAGTTTTAATCCTGTCAAGAAGGAACAATATCGATTGTGACTCTAAAGCTCGAACCTACTGTTTAAGAAAAATACAGAAAGTCTTTTCAGAAAGAGCTTGCCTTTCTGAGACGAGTGAAGGAGGATACTTCGTTTGCTAAATCTCCTTCAGATTTGGTCAACCATTTGAATTTATTTCTAGATGACCTGGAGCTTATTACAAGCAAGTGTAGATTGGCTCGATTTAACTATTATAACTTCATACCCGAAATTCTATCCTGATGAGAATAAATCATCATTTGAAGGTTCTATTTATTCGAAAAGTCCATTTTGATTGCAAGCATCTTGGTATTCAGGCCGCTCTAACCAGCATTCTCCTGAAAGGCTTTTGGATCACCTCTGAAGAAAACACCATCAGAAAAGTTATATCTGAATGTATAGTGTGTATAAATTTAACAGTTTTGATTTCAATTTTCCTCGCATCACAAACCTTTCGGAAGCTCAAGTGGGACTTTTTCTCCATTACAGGAATGTTGGCGTGTGCTACACCAAACATTGGTGGGTAGAAGTGAAAGGCTCTCCTCAAGCTCAGAAGATATTCATCTTAATTTATACTTATCCTAGCTTACGAGCTAACAATTAAGATTTACTTCCAGATATGTCTTCTGAGTTCTATATAAAATCCTTCCAACTTTTCGTTGATCGCTATAGAATGCCGGAAAAATTTCCATTGGGAAGAGTTCCTTCGAAAAAATAAAATAGAACATCGTCGTATTCCTCTCTATAGTGATGGGGAAGGATCGATGGGAGAAAGAATGGTGAAAATGGTGAAAAACTGTCTTTTGAAGACCATTGAAAGATCTTTCGAATACTTTAGCTTCATAAGAGTTCTCTCCTAAATAACTGATGCTATTAACTCCCGAAGAATTTAGAATTTGAAGAATTAGGGACAAGGGGGTACGTGGAGTATCTACTGAGTCTTTGAGAAACCTGTCTAGATTTGTACCAGACCAGGTGGGAAACCTAATCAAGGTGGATGACATCGTGCTGATCAGCAGTCCTGTAAAACACAAGACATTTTGGCAAATCGGAATCGTCACTAAGTCGATGCACTGGGATGAGGGGAAAGTTCGATCAGACTTGATGAAGACACCAGGAGGATAGATCAGCCTATATCCTATCAAACATCTGCAATCGTGAAGATTTCTTTAAATGAAAGTGGTGCAACTCAACCATATTCTATTTCAACAATATCCTCACCTCATTCTGCTGTTTCAGCGACACCTTCCACCTCTGATCAGTCTACATCTTCTGTATCACGTCCCTCTTTAAGTTCGATCTTCGGGACTGTTGTGCCTTTTCGGAAAGAAGCCCTGCAAGAGTCCATTTCAAAGATACGAACTCAAACTCCTACTCGGAAAAAAAATACTCTCAAAATGTTGTGAGTATTTTTAAATTATGTAAGTAACTATTTGTATTGTTTTTTCCTTTAATGATTCCACCCAAAAAGGCTGGAGCCATACATCCCACTGGGGTATATTAAAATAAAGTAGCTAAACAATGCCTGCAGCTATTATCATTGAAGAATAGCTAGCTCTGTAACCTAAAAGGTAGATTAGTAGTTTTTGGAGATCACTTACCTTGTTGATAGTCTCTATATCAATATCGGTTGAAAATTTGGTATCATTTTATTTCTGTTAATATATATATATATATATATATATATATATATATATATATATATATATATATATATATATATATATATATATATATATATATATATATATATATATATATATATATATATATATATATATATATATATATATATATATATATATATATATATATATATATATATATATATATATATATATATATATATATATATATATATATATATATATATATATATATATATATATATATATATATATATATATATTGGGATAAAATGAGATAGTGGAATGATTTAGGCTCTTAGAGCTAAATACCCCTAATATATGCAATTTTCGAAATTTTTTTTTTATTTTTTTTTACACATCACCACCACTCACGGGCAAAGCCCTATTCAAGGAGGGGGTGCTAAAACAATAGAAGAGAAAAAAAAGAAACCACAGCCCACACCTAACGCAAATTTCGCAGGTGAGCTCAGACGTGGGTCTTAAAGGAATTTAGATTAAATTCAGCAGGAAACACAGAAGATGGAAGAGAATTCCACAAAACAGAGGTGGCTGGAAAGAAGGAGGCACCACAGCGAACAAGCCTGGAGTTGCCTATGTCCACGCAAAATTGATGCGCGGACACTGCACCCCTTGTGCTGCGAGGACGCCGTAAAGGTGGAGGTATACGGGTGGATAGTTCCCTCGAGCATTTGCCGCTGTAGTACCTATAGAAAAGAGATAAGGCACCAACATCACGTCGCAAAGATAAAGAATCAAGAGAATTAGAAAGAGCGGGAGAGTTTATTAGTCTTTTAGCCTTTGACTCAACCCTATCCAAAAGACGGGTGAAACCTGAGCCACCCCAGATATGAGAGCAGTACTCCATACAAGGGCGGATGAGACCCTTGTATAATTGGAGTAACTGCGAGGAAGAAAAAAATTCTCGCAGTCTAAACAGAACTCCCAGCTTCTTTGAGGCCGCCCGAGCAACCATTGTGATGTGAGGTTTCCAAGACATTTTTTTGTTTATGTTAAGGCCAAGAATATTTATATTGTCAACAGGAGAGACGGGAGAACCGTCGAAAGAAATAGAAAAGTTAGGAGGTGTCTTTGAGAGAGAGATTTCTAGAAGTTGAGTTTTTAAAGAGTTGAATTTCACAAGGTTGAGACGACCCCACTGGGAAATTCTATCCAGATCTGCAAGAATGGAATCGGAAAGATGAAGACGAAAGGCAACTCTAGATGCAAAGGAAGGAGCAGATTTGAAATGAGTAAAAGAATGGAGGGTTGAGTCATCGGCATATGAGTGGACAGGGTTAGATGAACAGCTGAAGAAGATCATTAATGAAAAGTAGGAATAGAGTAGGAGATAAGACAGAACCCTGAGGAACACCACTATTGATAGGAAAGGAAGAAGAAGTCGCTCCATCAACAACAGCTGAAATGGAGCGATTAGAAAGAAAGCTAGACATAAGTAAGCAAAGAGAAGGAGGAAACCCAAAGGAGGGGAGCTTGGAAAGCAGTGACGCATGCCATACCCTGTCAAATGCCTTAGATATGTCAAGCGCCACCACACAAGTCTCCCCATGATCCCTAAGGGCAGAAGACCATAAATCTGTGAGATAGGAAAGTATATCACCAGTAGACCTCGAACGTCGAAAGCCATACTGATGATCAGAAAGAAGGGAATGAGATTCCAGATGATCCAAGAAGTGAGAGTTGAGAAGGGTTTCAAAGATCTTAGACAGAATACAAGTGAGAGCTATAGGGCGATAGTTAGAAGGATCAGAGCGGCTACCCTTTTTCGGAATAAATTGCCCCTTTCTCAAAAAATTTACTTTATGAAAAGAATGCACGAACTTTAGTTGTCATATATATATATATATATATATATATATATATATATATATATATATATATATATATATATATATATATATATATATATATATATAATATATATATATATATATATATATATATATATATATATATATATATATATATATTATATATATATATATATATATTATATTAAAAAAAAAAAAAAAAAAAAAAAAAAAAAAAAAAATAAAAATATATATATATTATATATTATATATATATATATATATATATATATATATATATATATATATATATTATATATATATTATATATATATATTATTAGGGATAAAATGAGATAGTGGAATAATTTAGGCTCTTAGAGCTAAATACCCCTAATATATGCAAATTTCGAAATTGCTCCTTTCACAAAAAATTTACTTTATGAAAAAAATGCACGAACTTTAGTTGTTAATTATGTACCCTGAGTCATCATAAGATATAAATTAATAGAAAAAGCAAAACACTCTTACCTCGGTCAAAACCTAATGCTACGAAGGTTTTGAAAAATTTCGTAATTTTTCGGCCTAGATAAGAACGTTACCTCTTATTCAGATAATCAGGGTAGTTGTAGTTTAAGTTGTCTTAATAAGTAAATCGCCAAACCATCAACCTACCACGCTGTTTGGTTCAAGCAGAAAGCTAGCTCGAAATACACCTCCGGAGTTGCACCTACGATAAAGCTACCTACTTTTACCTTCCAACGCAATGCAATCGATAGATCAAGACGATCCACTATATACAATAAATAAGACAAATTCGAATTGTTCAAAAGTAGTTCAAAAAAGAAAGTTCAAAAATAGTTCAACACAACACTTTTTAAACAAACTCAAATCAGGACGAAATTTTAATTTGACTTCTTGAAAGATAACCAGCGAAAGAACTGGAAAAATTGTTTATTTCGACTTCGTTAAAACCTAAAATTCTAACCAAAGCAAGAGCGTTTTAAACCTCAGTTGACTCTGACCACGGCTTTATTTTAACTTTAAGTTTTTTACGAATTAAATTTTAAAAAGAACGAACACATTTTTAATTTATGAAAATCTCGAAACGTAATTCTAATATCCTCCGGGGGGGGATGACTCCTTTAAGTTACGTTAAAGGGAGGCATATACTGGATCTCGACTATTCGACAAGTATTTACCCCGTGTTTCCCACCCGTTCCCTATTCCGATTCCGATTCCGATTCTTCAGAAGTAATTGTCTGGATGAATCTCCTCCTAGCCTTCTCCGCAGCCTTGCGGACTGAACGTCGAGGCTTAGGACTAAGGGAATTTGCTCCGGAAGCAGGCACCGAGTTTTTCGGCAGAGTGGGGTTCGATTGTGTATCCTTCTCTTTCTCTTTACCGCAATGTGTAATCGACAGCTCGAGTGGGTAAAGAATTTTAATTGGATACATATTGATTTGTCCTCCTGGGGTTCGTACAGAGACGGTACGGACCTTCCCATCGTCTCCATGAATCAGTTGAGTTACGACTCCAATCTGCCAGTAAGGTCTTTCCTTAACTGGACTCTTGATCAGGACGACGTCATCCTTCTTGATCAAATTATCCCACTTGGCCTGATATAAATCTCGACTAGACTCCCGAAGACTGAGGAGGTATTCTTGATACCATTTTGTTCGAAATTCCTCGAATCGCTCTGAAGACTTTCGAAGAGACTGTAGAAGCGCGTTCCTGGCCGATGTTGTGGAGCTCCAAAATGGATTATTTGATCCAGTTCCTGGGAGAGCCAAGCTAGTTTTGGAACTAGGCTTCAGGAAGCAATTCGGGGTTAAGGGTATCACTTCGTCATCGCTCGAGGTGTAAGTAAGAGGCCGAGAATTGATTGCATCACCAATTTCAGCTAAAGTGGTGATGAAGTCAAAGTATTCGAGCGACGACCGTCCTACAGTCTTCATAAGGCAATCTTTTACGACCCTTATCATACGCTCCCATAGGCTACCAACCCAAGGGCTATAGAGAGGTATGCGCTTGTGTGTTATCTGGTTTTTGCGCAAAAATTCGCTTCCAACCTCAGACACAACGAATGACTCAATAGCATCAACTCCCTGGATGAAACTCCTAGCATTATCACTATAAAGTACATCCGGGACTCCGAATTTAGCGACAAACCTCTGGAAGGAAAGAACGAATGATTGGGTCGACATATCAGGTATCAAGTCGAGATAAATGGCTCGAACGTGTAGGCAGGTATAAATCAGAATAAACATCTTCTGAGCAGTTGGCGAACCCTTCACCTTCACCCACCAATGCTTCGTAAAATCGAGACCAACGTGACGGAAAGGACGAAAAAGGTCCATTTGAGCCTTAGAAAAATTGGTGAAGCGGGGGTATTGAAAGGCGAAATTATTAAATTTCTTGCAAACTATGCACTCTGAGAGCACTCGCTTAATTGTTGTTCTAGCCGAAGTAATCCAGAACCCTTTCAACCTGATGTTGGTTAAGGTGGCTTGGATGCCCAGATGTTTACAGTCAAAATGTGACTGTCTTATCAAAAGATGTGTAAGATGATGTTTCTTACCCATCAAGATTGGATTTATTACGTCATATTCGTAATAATTCGAACGAGAAAGACGACCTTTACTTCTGATGAGTCCATCGTCGTCAATAAATAGATTCAGATTGTTTACTAAATCTGGTGGTCGAAGAGCGTTCGATGGTTTCTCACGAACTTTTTTCCAAGAAATCTAATTCCTTAGAGAAAGATTCCTTCTGCATAGGTTCGAAGACAATACAGACGAGCCTTTTCTGTCACAAACGAGAGGGTCTCTATTTGCAGCAGAAAACCGGTACAGAATGGAACAAACTCTGATGAGAGAGTTAAAGCTCGAAAATCGCGAGAAATTGACCACTGGAGGATTACTGGCTTCTTCGATAACAGTAAATATTGGAGTAGATGTTGAAGGAATCGACACTCCCTGCTCCAAATACTCACATTCTATCTTGGGCCAATATGTCGGATCTGAAGAAAGCCACTCAGGACCGTGTGACCAGAAATGGTGTTTTCTCTCAAATTCTTTCAGAGGAATTCCTCTGGTGATTAGATCAGCAGGATTCTCCTCTGATTTGACATAATGAAATGTCGCCGACGACCAATGAGATGATCTTCCTTGAGAGACTCGGTCAATTAAACGAATGTCCTGAATTCGATTGTGAACAAAGATTACTCTTGTTCTTTTATGCCTCCATACAAGAGCCAAGCAAGAGTTATTTGAGAATCCGAAAATATTCGAATCTCTCGAAATCTAGTGCTTGGAAAGCTGGTAAGAACTTGAGGCAAGCACTTCAATGCTAGGAATACTGAAAGCAATTCCAGCATTGG
>SEYY01013362.1:0-50000 GCA_009176605.1 Armadillidium nasatum
TAATAATAATAATAATAAAAATAATAGTAATAATAATCTCCCATTACATTCTAAAATTTGGTCGTAAACTCTTTCTTCACACGATACGATGATGTCAAATTTTTCTTTGGATTCTTGAAATCTTTCTGGTCTGGTTTTGATTCCTTCTGTTTCTGTCCAACATATGAAGAAGTCCATTTTGAGTGTAACTGAATTATAATTAAGGAAAAATTTTAAAATTAAAAGAAATAAAATTTCTAGTCAGTAATGTAAAGTTGGACATTTTAAAAAAAAAATTTAATATATTAATATATATAATATATATTATATATTATATATATTATATATATATATATATATATATATATATATATATATATATATATATATATATATATATATATATATATATATATATATATATATATATATAGAAAAATAAATGACAAAAATAAAAATTAAATAATACTTTGTCAATTTAATGATTGACAATCTTCACCTTTGCCCAAGCTATGAGTGAGACTAGTATCAATTTCCTTCTTTTCTCAACTTATTCTTCTGTAGTTCACTAGAAAACTATGCATCTCAGCACACGTTTCCATTCTTTTTCTGAGTTTTACACTCCCATGAAGGGTTTTCAAACTATCCAGCGGGACTTGAGCATCTTATTTCATATTATCTTAACTAGGGATGGACCGAATAACCGTATACCGAATATCGGTTTTTTACTATCCAGCTTGAATTGCCGGATATTCCTTTAAATTCACATTAATTGCTAATTTTAAATATATATATATATATATATATATATATATATATATATATATATATATATATATATATATATATATATATATATATATATATATATATATATATATATATATATATATATATATGTGTGTGTGTGTGTGGTGAATACTAAATAAACCGACAAACGTCGTGACGTAGCATCAAAGTTGTGAGGAAACACATTCCCTAAATACACATTATGTCGAATTGCAAAAGAGGTTGTAGGTCTTATAACGAAAAATTATGAGGTACGGTACATGTTGGAATGATGTCTTTACTATGAACGAGCGAACGTGAAGGGTCGCGAGGCAGCAACATTGTATCAGCAGACGTGTCCCAATAGGCGACAACTCCATCACGCGAGCATCTTTCGAAGATTGTGAAACGGAACTGTTGCTACAAGTACCAAACTCAGACCTGGGACCTGTCCGCGCTGTACGTAAACCTGCGAGAAAGAACACGATTCTTCGGAACGTTGCAAGAGATCGCACAGTCCGTTCCAGAACGTTAACAGCGGGCGTCATGACATGTCTCTGCGGACTATCTTGAATGCGCTGAGTAATGAGGATCTGCACTTATCATTACTATCATGTCTAGTGTCTCTCTCTCCCGCACGCAGTTTTGTCGGTTGTTCCAGCAATATCAAAGTCTAAACGACATAGTGTCGTTGATCTTCACAAATGAAGCGTAATTTGGCAGGGACGGGTTACGCATTTTCACACTTAACATTTTGGCGCACAACGATTCTCATGACATTCATCCATGCAGGCACCAACACCAATTCCGGATTAATGTGTGGGCTGGTTTAGTTGGCGACAATCTAATCATATATGTCCTACCGGAGCAATCGAACGGCCACTCCCACCTACGGTTCTTACGGGGTCAATTGCCGGCACTCCACAAGGACGTCCCTCTGACAGTTTGTTGCGACATATGATACATGCATGATTGAGCTCCAGCCCACTTTTCGAGACCAGTTCGCCAGTTTCTTGATCCTACTTATCACAATCGATGGGTTCGATGAGGGGCATCCATGACTTTGCTGACCTGTACTTAACCCCTTACATTATTACTTGTTGGGACAACTGAAAGCTTTCATGTACAGAGATCATGTACCGAAAGTTAATATTTTTCGACAACGTATCGTCGATTAGTTCCACGACATTCGTACGCATGCCAATATCTTCCAGACTGCGTCATCCCTGCTCAGACGGTTTAAACCTTGTATTGTTGCAAATGGGATCTCATTTCGAACCCTCCTATGAGTGGCACGTATGTGTACCACCACTTGCCTTGTGTTAATAAAAAATATCGCAACATTGATGATGTTTTCCTGTGTTTGCCCTATTTATCATCACTATCGTGTATTTTCCAAAATGGTGAATTTTTAAAGTAACTTCTTCCCATAACAGTATTTTAGTACGTCACGGCTTTTATCAGTTTACTTAGTAGTTCACCATATATATATATATATATATATATATATATATATATATATATATATATATATATATATATATATATATATATATATATATATATATATATATATATATATATATATATATATATATATAATAGTTATGAGAAGGGAAGTCAGTCAGTCAGTCTTCCGTAACATGACTATTGTTTTACCCTTCTTTTGTTATGTCTTTTTTACTTCGTTTACTTCGACTGTTGCCTTGTTTTAGTTTTTTTATTTTTATTTTATTAAAAGTGGTTTTAAATTTGTGATATATTAACATAATATAAGTATATAATATAGTATAATATATATATATATTATATATATATATATATATATATATATATATATATATATATATATATATATATATATATATATATATATATATATATATATATATATATATATATATATATATATATATATATATGCAAAAACCCGTCTACCCTCACATGTCACAAAACTCTCCTAAAACCTACCAATCAAAGACTTAAACAACCTCCATCGTCCACCGGAGCCTTTTACAAACGATCCTAAATCACATTCCCCCTCCTCCCCCCAATACCACAACAACCAAACATATACACACTCAACTTACACATTCATATATGATCAACAGACCTCCAAACAGCATCCTTAACGAACCCCCACCGTCAAGGTCGATTCAGCAGAAGAAAGGACTGTCTTTCATTGGTCGGAGGTCCAGTCCCTATGAGCTTGCACCACTCTCTCCATTTTCTGACATACATATCTTTTCCAAAAGTTTGGCAATTACAGCATGCCCAAGAATAATTTGCAAATTAAGTTTTTTCCTCATTTTTTTTTGTGCAGTCAAAGGTTTGTAGGACTGGTATTCAGCTTAGAAGCAACTTTAATAATATTTTTAATAATTTGAAAATTTTAGTCTTTAAAAAAATTAAGAATTTTAACCGAAAAGCAGGCTAGATGGTACTAGTATCTAGCTGGAAAGGCCGGATAGCAACCGAATATCTGGCCCATCCCCTAATCTGAACTTTTTCTCCTGGAGTTTTCCAGATTTTGCCTCTCTACAGCAAAGGATTCCAATACTAGGCCATGATTTTTACACTTCCAGGAAGGTTCTTCCTCCTGTTAGTGGAACATCCAGTCTCAACTTTTTTTTTTCTTAGGAGTTTTCTACAAGATTATACTTCTAAGAGCATTAATTTTCAATGCTAATCTTGCAGATGCTACAAACAATGAAATTTAATGGCAAAGTTGCTAGCCCTGTTAAAATATTAATGATTAACAACAACAATAATAATAATTTTAGAGAGGAAAATAAAGATTACAAAAAATTCAAAAAAAATGGTAAAAAAAAAAAAAAAAAAAAAAATATAAATATATAATATATATATATATATATATATATATATATATATATATATATATATATATATATATATATATATATATATATATATATATATATATATATATATATATATATATATATATATAATAATTTTTAAAAGTCTGCTAATACTATCACAGACTGAAATTACGCACAAATTTAAGGTCTGTTATACAGGGATTCAAACCCTGACCACTATGGTGTACTTCATATATCAACTCTGTCTTACCATCTAAGTGGTCAGGGTTCGAATCCCTGTATAGCAGACCTTTAATTTGTGCATATATATATATATATATATATATATATATATATATATATATATATATATATATATATATATATATATATATATATATATATATATATATATATATATATATATATATATATATATATATATATATATATATATATATATATATATTTTTATAAATAATAACTAGTATATATGTTAAATTTCTTTAAGAAAAAGGATACAGTGATTTATCTTTCCGAAGAAGATCTGTATAAATATCATCGTAAGAAGTACCAAATTCATAGCAATTGGGTTTGTCTGGAGAAGGTCCTGGTAATTTTACTTTGTCTCCCGTTCCAAAGCTTTCTACATCAAAGCCTTTTTTACTATTAGAAAAAATACAAATAAAATTGGATTCAAGGTTAAATATAAACAAATGACAAAACAGTTCGGATGATTCCCCCAACACACATCAAAACTATTATTTTATAATATAGTTTAGTTGGGCAATGTAACAAGATTGTTACAAAAATGTCTGCAATGTCAAAGGTGGGTATTTATTAAATATACTTACCTGAAGGCTGAACATATATTTTACAATTAGTAAATAATAATCGATTAATTAATAATTAACTACGATTGAAGAAATGGTAGATGGTAGGATAATTGAGCTTTTATGTCCTAGTTTCATAAGCAAACACAATACAATAGTTAATAATACAGTAAAACAATATTATGGAATAAACAAACTATATAGATTATCATAAGTCAGCATCTAAGTTCAAATCCAAAATTTTATGTTGGCCATAGTATGCCTTCTATATATAGTTGTTGGCTTAAACTTGTGAAACTGAAATACTAATTATAATTTAAAAACGGTTCTAGTTTCATAAACATGTCTTGATCCCAGTGTCACGTGAAAACCTTTATCTCCCAATAGCTTAGTCTTGGCTCAATATTCCAGCTTTAGAGGAAGGCTAGGATTTAGCAAGTTCACAAATACCAACTATTTTTATTATTGACAAAAAATACAATTTAACAAAAATTAGACCAGTTGAAACACCTATAATGGTAAAATTCAAATTCATTTGATATCAAAAATAATAATTAAGATTATAAACAATAAGCATACCTTAAAAATGCGTGTGCTTCCATGCTCCTGTTCATATTACTAGAGCAAATAACAGCAAATTTCAAGGAGGTATTCATTATTCCAGAGAATGATTTCTAATTTTAAAATCTGTAATAAAAAATAATAAATAATAATAATAATAATAATAATAATAATATATTATATATATATATATATATATATATATATATATATATATATATATATATATATATATATATATATATATATATATATATATATATATATCATGTTTTATAGGGTGAATACTAAGTAAATTGACAAATGTAGTGATGCAGGAAAACACTGTTGGGAGAATAAGTTTTCTTAAATGCATGACTGAGGTGATATATAGGGTAAAGACATGACACATCAAATGTTGCAATATAGCTTATTAACATACAAGGCAGGTTTTGGGTGGTACACATTAGTCCCACTCATAAGAGGCGTTTGAAATGCGACCCATTTGCAACACTAGATGACGCAGTGGGGAAGACATCGGCATGCTACGAATGTCATCGCACCAATCGATAATATGTTGCTGAAGAGTATTAAAATCCAGAACAGGGTGTCTATACCTGAGCCATTTCAAGTGTCAACACCAATAATAATCCAAGGGTTTGAGGTCGAAGGACCATGGCAGACATGGCATGGGTGCTCCAATTGTAAACCAGGACCAGCAATAGTAATATGTAGTGTCAAAATACTATCAAACTGATCTCAAAAAGTGGGTTGGAGCTCCATTACACATGTACCACATGTTATGATGAACAAGAAGAGGGTAATCTTCATGGAGTACGAGCAACTGACTTCATAAGAACCATAGGTAGGAGTGACCATTCAGGTGATCCAGTAAGACATATGAACTGATTTGGTTGCCACCAATGCACATGCATAGCCTTGAGGGTACGGATTCAGACATTACAACTAATGCACCATACTTTGTATTTTTTTTCCACTGGCTGTTATGTGATCTACCACCTCTATCATACATTTCCACATGATGTGTATTTTCCCCAAACTGTGTTTTACATCACAGCATTTGTTAGTTTACCATATATATATATATATATATATATATATATATATATATATATATATAATATATATATATATATATATATATATATATATATATATATATATATATATATATATATATATATATTCACAGATGAAACTTAAATAAAAACAAACAATCAACTGAATATTTAAATTCTTTGTAAAGAATTCTATTAAGTGTAATTGCATAAAACTTCAAAACATACAAGGTAAACAAACTATAACAAATTAATTTAATAAGGATGTGAAGCTACAACAAATCATACACACATTTGATATCACAACAAATGAAACACAAATGTGCATGTAAGATTTACCCCTTGTGTAATAATACAGGTGCTAGGAGGGTGTTAGAGAAAGCAACCAGCTTCTAAATATTGCCATTGTACTTAAAAGAATAGACATACAATTCTATTGTTTTTTATGAAAAAATATAGTTTAGCAATGAGTAAGAGAGAAAGTAGAGTAGAGTCTTTTACCTAAAAACAAACCCCCTCTAGAAGGTAAGTGAAAAGTAGTCTCCTTAGATATCAAAATTATTTCCAGCAACATGAACAGACCCCAAAAAAGCTGCAGTAATATGAAGCTTCTTGAATAAATATATTTTTTATAAGTACTAAATAAAAAAAAAATTAAAAAGCCATGGCAAAGAAAAAAAGTGAAAATTATTTTTACAAAGAATAAACAATGAAACTGTTTGCAAATAGCTTAATATCACAGCAACTCCTATATACTATTAGAATACACTATATGTATATTAAAAAATATTTTATAATTCAGAAGTACTTTGTGATATATGAGATTTATTTCTGGAAGAAATTAATGTATTTTAATATTTTCAGTTTAGGTAAAGATAAGTTGGCAGTATTTATGTTCTAGCTAAAGCAGCACAAACACCCTAAGTGGCTAATGCAAAAGAAAATTTATTATAATGAATTTTAATCAATATTATAACAAGATGAATTGTTCAGTCTTTCTTTATTGACAGACTGATAAACCTTAGGACCAGCTGCTTGCCACTGCATGTTTAGTCCATACTACATTGAGTAATTTGGATTTTATATTATGCATGTGTATTTGGGTTAGCAAATTATCTACATTAGTTTGATTGAGATTTCTTTGATAGGCCCTTGTGATTTCTTGCCTTTATTTTTTTAAGTTTTTATGTACCTGAAATATTTATGCCATCAGTGTTCTGCATATTAATTATGTGTGAATTAAGGTTTACATTGAAATAAAAATATATTGATAATTGCATTATATAGATTTAACAATTATATTAGAAGAGAGTTTGGCAAGGTATAATCGGATTATGTTGAATCAAATTTTAAAATCGTGCTTTCAATATATATATATATATATATATATATATATATATATATATATATATATATATATATATATATATATATATATATATATATATATATATATATATATATATATATATATATATATATATATATATATATATATATAAATGATGTACAGAGTTCAGGACCTGAATCTGGGGACTGGGAGACTTGACAAATTTTTTAACTCATATTTAGACGAGTCAAAAATAAATTTGTATATAATAATAACATTTATTGCCTGAAAAAAGTGCTCAATAAATTTATATTCTTTGGGACTAGTTCAACAGCAACAAACTAAAATTACCCATTTATAATTTTGAATAATTAACAAAAAAAATGTAAGTTAGAAAATAAGGTGAAACCTTCGAAAATTTCAAAATTAAAAAATGCTATATATATATATATATATATATATATATATATATATATATATATATATATATATATATATATATATATATATATATATATATATATATATTGGCCACAAATGAAATCTTTACAGTCTATTTTTGCATAATTTAAAGAAAATTAAAGCAATAATGTTTTCCAAAATGATTTTATTGAAAATATTTTAATCATATGTCCTTTTCTTTTCCTAACATTTTCCAACTGCCTGGGCATTGACTCGGCAAGTGAGGCGAAGTAAGAGGCATCCATGTTGATCCATATATTTTTTAGCTTCTTCTGCATCTCCCAATGTTGGACAATCTTATACTTTCTCCATCAAAATCTAAGCATTTTCCATTGGATTTAGGTCCGGGGAGTTGCCAGGCCACTCTAAAACATCAATTTTATTCTAATTGAGAAATATTTTTACAGCTTTTGATGCATGGCAAGGTGCACTATCATGCATAAAATATCTACATTCATGGATAAATTGGGTAAGCAAATGAATCCTTAAAACTTCCAATATAATTAGTTGACTTCATCGTTTTATTTTTTGGAAGAAAATACAGACTTTCCCTACCCATATTGGCCACTAAAGCAACCCCATAACATTACACTATCATCAGGATGTTTAACTGTTTTAATAGTGTACTTTGAATCTTAGATTAATTTTGGTGAAAATTGAGATAAATGGATAAATTAATGATGACAAATGTGAAAAATTTGTTTAAATAGTATTTACATCATTTATATTAATGTTTTCATAACTTTCTGCGATGAAATATTATATAATGCATTCATAAGACAACAATTCAGTTCAATATATATATATATATATATATATATATATATATATATATATATATATATATATATATATATATATATATATATATATATATATATATATATATATATATATATATATATATATATATATATACATATGAACCGTCCGGGGCCCCAGCAAACCTATGCTAAAAATCAGGGAAAACCAAGGTTTACCTGCTGGGGTTAAAATGGCAAATTATACTTAAGGGGATAGTCCAATTTCAAAAAAATTTTTTTTTTATTTTAAGCCGATTCTCCTGAAATTTTCAGGGTACATAGATTTTTTCTCAGTGAAAGTGTCCATTTCTTTGAGTCTATAATTTGACCTTTTTTCAAATGAATAACAGTTACAAACCACTTTTTGGAATGACCTAAAATTTGGACTATATATTCAAAATTATATGAGCTACAAAAGCTTCTAACAGACTTTTGTTTCCAGTTATAGAAAAAATGTTATGAGCCCAAAACTGACCAACTATCAAAAAAAAATTTTTTGGAAAACAAAAAGTCCACCTTTACGGATAAAAAATTTAAAAAAAAAAAAAAACTAACATTTCTTATTTTTGGTGATTGTATAATGGGATGGGGCTACAAATTCCTCTTTATTTGATGTGATTTGTTGGTTTTGAGATATAGCCTCTCAAAAAGGTCCATTTTTGACCAAATTTCAAAAATTCCCAAGGTTTGAGAGACTGTATCTCACTTCAAACAAATAGAATTTAATAATGCACTATATAAAAGTTGTTGCCTTGTCCCTCCTCTAAACAATATCCTAAAATAAAGAAATTAGTAGGTAGCATTTTTTTTTAAATAATTTTTTTCACTGGAAGTGTATAATTTTTGCAAATTTTTTTCTGGTATTTATAACTTTTTCCCTAGACGTGATATCAAAAATCTGTTCCGACCAATGCAAGAAATTGGGGCTAAGATTATTCAGTTAAATTTTCAGCTAATGTAGACCAGTGGTTTGACCCAGCTATTCATTTTTTTTAACTTTGGGTCCAAATAACTATCAACCCATTATAAACTCAGAAAAATTCTTGAAATCAACTCAGAACTTCAGGGAAAAATGCATATATCCTGAAAATTTCAGCTCAATCAGTCAAATAATTAAAAAAAAAATTTCAAACAAAATATAAGAAAATTAAGATTTTTTCCTTGTTTTTTTCAATATTTTTTTTTATTTTGTTTCTTTTGACCGTTCCTTTTCTTCTAGTGAATGTTCATCTTTGTGCTTTGGTTTTAGATGCCCCATAAAGATTTAGTTGAAAGTTCTTACTTGCGGCACCCAGAGGTCCTCTTCTAATTTTCTAACTGCAGATGTTACATTTAGCTATTTCGAACCTATCCTGAAGCATTTTAAAGTACTCCCATACTGTGAAACTGATCTTTTTAACCATATTGACTAATAAGCAAGATAATAATTTTGAAAGAATGTAGCTAATTGATACAAGTTTGATACATAGCAATAAAAATACAATATGTGTATAAATACAGGTTATGTTGATAATTTTATATCTTACATTTTTTTCAAGCTTTACCTTAGAGTCTTACTTAGGTAAACCCGTTGAGGTAATTGTGAATTATTGTGGATACAAAAAAAAATTTTTTTTTTAAATTTTTGTATTTTTTAAAACTTTTCTTATACAAAATCTGTAATTTTCTGAAATATTTTTTTCAAGAAAATGCATATAATCATTAATTTAAGTGAATGTTGGCTATTTTACTCCTTTCTTACAATTAAATAGACCTTAATTCAAAAATTATTGTAAATCTTTATTTTTTTATTAAACTAATTACAGCACAGGACACAAATATTGAGATTTTATAATCATGATAGTAATAAAAATAATAATTATAAATCATTAAAATATTATATGATAATAATAATGAATAAAGAGATAATTAAAACTGTATCCATAAATGTACAGAAATTTTCTGCAGACCTTCAACTAACCCTTTCCTGCCATGACTTCATATTTATTAGTCGCATTTTATCTAGAACCATAGACAACACTTCCACTACTTATTAAAATAAGTACACAACAAGAAACTTTTATCTTTAAGAATTTCTTCACATCATGAGAATATTGATTTTAATCAGTAATTTTTAATTACATTTCCTTTCAGCTCAATGAAAGTACTAAGAATACTCTTGCTAAAGGAATTAAATTTTGAAATTATTCCTCAGAAATTAAACATATGCAAATATTTACTCCATTTTGAGAAGCTTTTGATAAAGTTATATAAATCACTGATGTTCAAATTTTTGGAAAAGAAACAAAAAACTATTTAATGATATTAGAAATTTAGCTTTCAAAACTTTCTAATAATAAAAATTTAATAATTACTAAACTAGATATAGGGAGTTGGGGTTGTGATTCTGAATAGACTATATTAATAAAGTATCAAACAATCAAATTAGAGGTCATTACGGGATATTCCCAAAAAATTATGTTCTATTGAAGACATTAAATAGATTACTTAGAAAATTAAAAAAAGTTTTAACAAAATTGATAAAAACACATTCTCTTCTCTTTATTCCTCTGGGGCCAACCCAGGAATTTTGTATGGACTTCCAAAAGAACACAAACTTTACTGCCCTTTTCAACCAATCTTATCAGCTATTGGCACAGTAAACTACAAACTGTCAAAAATTTTTGTTCCTATTTTAGAAAATTTAACAAAAAATGAATATTCAGTAAACCACACATTTTCATTCATCAGTGAAATAGTAGTATCTGAAGGACAATAATTATTTTATGGTAAGTTTTGATGTACAAAGTTTGTTTACTGATGTGCCGCTAAAAGAAACTTTAGAAATTGTCATAAATTCATTCAGAATTTCAACCACTATACATGGCTTGGATAAACAAAGCTTTAAGGAGTTACTTAAAATATCAATTAAAGATATTATATTCTTGTTTAATGTAATTTATTATTAAGTTGATGGTGCTGCTATGGAGAGGCCTTTGGGTCCTACTCTTAGCAACATTGGGTATTTTTATGAAAAAAATTTGCCTTCATGAATGTCTGGCAGAATTTAAACAAATATTTTACCAGAGGTATGTGGATAACTCCTTTCTTCTTTTTGAATCTGATGAATCATATCAATATATTTTTGCAATATATCAATACAAAAACATCTGAATATTAAATTCACTGCTAATGTGGAGCAAAATAATTCTTTGGCATTTCTTGATGTCAACATATGCAAGAAAAACAACAAATTTTATATCAGTCTCTTTTGAAAATCAACCTTTAAACTTAATTAAAATGCTTTTTTATAGAGGATACAAAATTTCCTCATCTTATATCAATCTCACAAAGGAACTAGATTTCCAGAAGACATTATTTCTGAAGAATGGGTTCCCAGAATTTATAATTGATTCCACTTTTTGAAAATTCCAAAATACCTTTATGCTCAGCAATAAGATGAGAAAGGTTTCTAGCTGTCTTTCCTATGTAGCATCACAGCTATCACACTTGTATTTAAATACTACTGATGATTATGAGGGTAAAGGTGGTTCATCTTTAAATTTAAAATAATTCCTAATTTTCAAAACTCCATTAATTTTATGCCTAATTTTTATAATTAAATACTAACTACAAATTATAACTCATTTTCCCCATGAAAGGCAACTTCATATACATAATATCCTAAGGAGCTGTTAATTTTGATGTAGATTTTTCACTGGGTATAACCAAACTTGTTCCACAAGGAACACCATTTTTAAAGTAGATAACATTTCGCAAAGCTTTATTTCTTTTTACTTCTTTATTCACTTAATGCTAAATATAAAACAATAAAAGGAATGATCTTTCATTTATATTTGTTAATCAGGACAAAACAACAGTAACTCTTCGTACCCTTTTAGTTTTCTTTTCAATTTTTCTATAAATTAATAATTAAATGGTAATTAAAATGCTGGTTATATCATTTGACTCACTACCGCAGGAAGGTCCTGAGGCAGCTGTGTCAAATGCCAAACTGCTTTTTCTATGTGTAACTTTTTTTAAATGTAAATTTATTTGGGCCATTGGCATTTGCTGACATCATAAAGGCATTCTCTTTTATCACTGGCTATTTTAAAATACTATTCTCATACATTATTACAATTAACCCATTACTTTCAATAACCTCAATTAATTAATATGTAATAACATTAAGCCATGGACTTCCAAAATAAATTTTTGCCATATATCAATATAATTCAGTTTTTATGTTGACACGATTCCTTATAATGAAGTTTACTGAAATACAGTACATACCTTAGTTCAAACACTTCCTTTCTATTTAGCTACATTTTATAAAACTATAATTATTATTTATTATAAAGTACTAATGCAAATGAAATAGGAAAAAAGTAATGAAATAGTAAAGTCTAAAACTTTATTTTATTGAAAAAATGTAAAATGTTTTGCTTTTTAAAAAACTGAAAATTTTATATTTAAAAGTAACCATTAACCACAATACATAACTGAAAGATAAATTTTGAAATTATATTAAATATTCTCCATGTACTTAAAATGAAAATTAAATACCCTCAAATTAAAATAAAATAAAAAATATATATATTTCTAATTTTTTTTTTTATACCTACAAACTATCCCACAATCATAGGGTGGTGTCTACCGTAAGTCACATCCATTCAAATACTCACCTCTTCACCAATCTTTTCTATTCACTCCTATCCACCATCAACTGCACACCCTTCTACAAATTCATCCTTCTTATCCCTAACAGCTTGACATTACTCATCCAATTTCCCTGTCTCCCCTTTCCCACTATCACTCACAACCCTACTTCTCAAACAAATACCTTTTTACCCATTCTATCCTAATTCATCCTACAAACATGCCAAAACAATCTCTGATCAAATTGAAACCATCTCTTTATCTGAATTATATATATATATATATATATATATATATATATATATATATATATATATATATATATATATATATATATATATATATATATATATATATATATATATAAGGAACAGTAGTGGTCCCACCACAGAACCTGTGTGATCCTACTCTTTACTGTTTCCCATAATGACTTATTTTCATTCAGTAGCACACACTGCCTTGTTCTTCAAAAAATCTTTAATCCAATATTACCAGTATTATACCATTCATTAATATCAAAATATTTATTCATATACTGTGATATCAGTATACAAAATTTTGGAGGCTTAGGTGGAGATTGTTTCTGAGTTTCGATAATTTTTATATCGATATTTTTTTATGTCGATATTTTATCTTAATCGATATTTTCCTGCCTATAATTAGCCCTAGGCTACTATGTCGTGCAAACGTTCTTGTGTACGTTAGGTCTCTTTTACGGCAAATTCTTGTGTAGGTTAGGCCTCTTTTTACGGCAATTTCGGTAGTTCAGGTTATGATAAGTCGAATTAGGTTCTGCTAGAAAAGTAAGTAATAATAATTGCGTCTATGTCTAGTAATAGTACCTCTGGCAACTCTCTTGTTTACGATAGGCTTCTCCGATATTTTTGATTTTCGATATTTTTTAACAATCGAAACTCAGAAACAATCTCCACCTTTACCAATTTTGGAATAGCATTTCTGATACTTAATAAAATGTATGTTTTTGGTAAAAGTTTAAGGATTTTGCTGGATTTACTGCACTAAAGTTAAATACTCAAGTTCAACTGAACAATATATAAAAACTACAAAAATGAAATAATCTGAAATCAATTTTTTTTATAAACTGAAGTGTGGAAAACGATTTTATACACTAAAACCCCAAAAATAATAATTAACAATAACCATTTAATAATACATTGTATGAATTCAATGATGTATTATAATGGTTATACACCAACAGGTTACTGCATCAGCATCGGAATAAATTTTATGAAATTGTATAGTTATTTTGCAGCTATAAAAAGGTTAAAAAAAAATGAAGTATAAACTAGGTATATTAAATTGCTTAAAACTATATTTTTACTTACTGAAAGAGCTTGTATTCACCAGTTTTGGCCTATTTACTAATTGTTATGCGTACATTTACCATTTAATTAGAATTACCAATTTTTATTTTTGGATTTTAGTATACAAAACCATTTTCCATAAATTAATTTACCAGCAAAAATTGATTTCAGATCATTTCATATTTATAGTATCAGGATACTAAGAAAAAAAAAAAAAAAGATAAATGACTCTTAAGGAAAAATTTTTAATATATCGAAACTACAAAGACAAACTGATCTAAAATAATATTTTTTAGGTTGAGTCATAGAAATTTTAAAAAATAAAGAATAAATAATTAACAGTAAATATGAGAAAATAACAATAAATCATACGACTTTAATAATGTGCTATCATTTGCCTCACACTACCAGGTTGCAGCATCAGCATTGGACAAGAAAATATTAGAGCGAATACTTGGTCTTTGCTCTTGTTATATATATATATATATATATATATATATATATATATATATATATATATATATATATATATATATATATATATATATATGGCTTAGGTGGAGATTGTTTCTGAGTTTCGATATTTTTTATATCAATATTTTTTTGTTGATATTTTATTTTAATCAATATTTTTATACCTATAATTAGCCCTAGGCTACTATGTCGTGCAAACGTTCTTGTGTACGTTAGGTCTCTTTTACGGCAAATTCTTGTGTAGGTTAGGCCTCTTTTTAAGGCAATTTCGGTAGTTCAGGTTATGATAAGTCGAATTAGGTTCTGCTAGAAAAGTAAGTAATAATAATTGTGTCTATGTCTAGTAATAGTACCTCTGGCAACTCTCTTGTTTATGATAGGCTTCTCGGAGAAATATATATATATATATATATATATATATATATATATATATATATATATATATATATATATATATATATTTTTTTTTTTTTACTTCAATTATATAATTCACTTTTTGTAATATTTGGTATATACAATATTTAAATTTTTTTTTTTTTTTTTTTTTTTTTTAGTTCTGAATTTTCCCTTTCAATACTGATACAGCAACCTGGAAATAAGATCTAAATGATATGCCACTGAAATTGTACTCTTATTAAATGATCATATTACTCATTTTTTTTTTTTTTTTAACTTTTTAGTATTTATAGAAGCATACAAAATCGTTTTCAGCATATCAAATTACCAAAAAAAATTAATTCAAATAGTCTTTGTAGTTTCGATATATGAAGAAAAAATGTTCCCTTGAAAGACCTTCAAATAAAATGCTCTGTTGAACCCTAGTATCACAATAGTGCTCTTCATGACTTAATTCAATTCTTTCATAAAATTTTTTTTTTATAGCTTTGAAAGAGTCAAAATAATTAGGAGTTAAAAGTGGCTCATCTGATCACAAGTTTACCAAATATATTAATAGCAATTAATATGTCATAACTCACAATTCTTAGTTATGGCCTAAGACCTAGTTTAATGTTGCAACAAGTAGTAATTTTTAATGATAATTTAACACCAAGCTCTTTAGCAGAATATCTTTTACTGGAATAAAAGTACAATTAACCCCTCTAACTCATTTTAAGTCCTACATTATTATATCCTAGCTAAGTAATGAAATATTAATATCTTGAACTTTCGCTAAACCTAAAACAATTCTGGAATTTTTAATAGCTACCATATTCCTTACCTAAAGTTTCCGAGAGACTTTTTCTTCTACTGCTTTTTCAATTTTTATAGCACGGTTGCATAACATAAGGAAAGCCACAGCTTGCTGTGGATAAACCAGAGGGTGAAGCCAAGCCTAAAAGAATTACGCTGAAGTCAGAAACTATTCAAGCAGGGTTCAGAATGAAAGACAGAAACCAATAGTTCGATCATTTAAAGCCGTTTTCTATTCGTACAAGTTTTATTTAAATACCTAAGTTTTCTAAGGATTTGGGAGAAAAACAAAGTTCTATTAGTCACTTTAGGTGCGAAAACTCTCCGATTTCCCCGCGAAAATGATGTCACTACAGTAGATTTCTTAGAAATCCTGAAGATACTTTTCGACATGACAAAATTCCCCCTTAAAATATTAGATGTAAACAAATCTAATGCAAATAAACCCATTTTCGTAGCTGTTATTTGTATCTCGATTCTTATGTGTCATTTTATGTTAATTTTTAAAATTTATTTTAAAAATTTATTAAAATAAATTGTAATTTTCAAGATTATTTAAAAGTTTTAGCTTCATACAAAGCAAAAAGGAACATTAATATGCTACATAAACAATCAATATAATTAAGCCTATTAAAAAATATATGTTTTCATTACCGTTATGTAAACCTGAATGGACCCCTCGTATTAAAAAAAGAAAATAAATTAAAATTTATAAATTTAGGCATTTCATTGGGCTGGAGTAAAAAAAGGCCAGTATATATCTCCTATAAAGATAATTTAAAATAGAAGGTTAAACTGTTAAATATTCATCTAAGAAAGACACTTTTGGCTGCGATGATGTTTTTGTTAAATGTTAAATTATATATATAATAAATGCAAAAGAAAAGACTTACATTGTCTACGGTAGAAAGCAAATAAGTTAGTTATATATTAAAATTAAGTGTTACATCTTTAATAAAGTAAAGGCAAGTGTCCTCATGAACAAAAACAAAAGCAGTTCAAATATTAAGTGTTGCTATTCCAAAGATTTTTTTTTTAGTTTAGCAGATATGTTTAAAGTATAGTGTACGGGGTAATATAAAAACTGTTTATATGCTTTCACTAATTTATCTAGTGTATATACTTTATATGTATTTTAAGTTCTCCTGAATAGGAATTTGTAAAGTTAGGTTGTTTTTAGTATCGGTGTAGCACATTTTGCTTCAATAAAACTCCTGGCTTTACAATGAGCACTTTTTATCAAACTTCATCAAGTTTAGACGTCTTTAAAATGTAAGAGTTTTTGATTGTTCGTTCAAGTCCTCAGAATTCGAAGGTTTAAGGTATGAGTTATATATTCCTTTTTTTCAAATCTTTCTTACTATCATATCTATTGTCTTCTACTCAAATATATAACTGCGCAACGTTCTTATTTATATGGAATTCGTAGAAGAAGGAACTTCAAAAGCAACAAAACCTTTTGAAAAAGTTCATAGTAAGTCCCCTTTTATTATTTAATTTTTACACTAATTATGACCCTTCTCTTTCAGGTCTTATAATAAAAGCTCAAAACCCCAAAGTTTTTATAGTAAAGCTAACTAGCGAATTTCTAATAATATATATATATATATATAATATATAATAATAATATATATATATATATATATATATATATATATATATATATATATATATATATATATATATATATATATATATATATATATATATATATATATATATATATAAATTTAATATAACATATGTTAGTTTATATATTATAAAAACTTTTTATATACTTTCACTATTTATCTATTGTAGATACTTTTGTATGTTTTGTTTTCTTTTATATTGGAGATATTCTGCTTCATAAGGGTTTATAAAGCTTTGTTTGCTTTTTTTTGTGTCGATATGGTGCTCTTAACAGTTTGGTACCTAAGCAAGCTGTCGATTTTCAAATAATCACATTTTCTTCCAAATGTAGGTCAATGCATTAGGCTTTTTCTAAAATGTAAGTTGTTTGTCAGTTACTAATCTTCAAAGTTCTGGATTCAGGTATGAGGTTGCATTATTCTTACTCACCTCTTCCTTACTATCCCTTCAATTGACTCTTCTACTCAAATATATACCCCTAGTGTTTTTAAATATAAGTAAATTTATATATTAAGGAACTTCAAGAAGAAACAATCTTGGGAATCAGTTATAGCAAGTCTCCTAAATTATTTAATTATAATGTTGATTCCGACCCTTCCCTTTCAGGTGGTTCTTAAATAGAAACTGAGCATAATTCAGCTACCAAGATTTTTATAATATTAAATTGTGCTGTAAAGGTTTAACTAGAGCTCAGAAGTTTTGTTGGTGTAGCAAAGACGATGTTATTCTGAACAGTATAAAAGTAATGGGCTACAAGGCCGCTAAATACGTTTAAATTTTGGGATGCCGATATTGAAAAAAATATCGATATATCGATTTTCGATAATTTTAAAAATATATATCGGATTATATTATTATATATATATATATATATTATATATATATATATATATATATATATATATATATATATATATATATATATATATATATATATATATATATATATATATATATATATATATATATATATATATATATATATATATATATATATATATATATATATATATATATATATATATATATATATATATATATATATATATATATATATATATATATATATATATATATATATATATATATATATATATATATATATATATATATATATATATATATATATATATATATATATATATATATATAGACCTTCGTTCTTTTATCTTGATGAAAAAATATTTAGATCGGAAAGGTTTCTCCGCCTGTCTTTACTTAGAAGTTAAAAATGAGAATAATAATTTAATAATTTTAATAATAATAAAAAAAAAAAAAAAAAAAAAAAAATTTTTTTTTATTATTTATAATAAATAATATATATATATATATATATATATATATATATATATATATATATATATATTATATATATATATATATATATATATATATATATATATATATATATATATATATATATATATATATATATATATATATATATATATATATATATATATATATATATATATATATATATATATATATATATATATATATATATATATATATATATATATATATATATTATAATATATATAAAATTTGCAATATCCTTCATTATTGCATCAAATAAACTTTCCTTGCTGTCTTTGCATTCACTGGCTTTCTTTTTCCTCCAAACGAATTCGCATAAATAAGATTGCAGCAAATTTCTATAATTAATTAATTTTAAATTTTCTTTTGCAAAAAATTACTCGCGGTGAAGCGCAAAAATTGTAAAAAAAGACATTTTTAAATTAATAAAAAAATTAACAATAAATACCAATCTTTCCGATCTAAATATTTTTTCATCAAGATACAAGAACTAAGGACCTATATGGACATATATATGTATATATATATATATATATATATATATATATATATATATATATATATATATATATATATATATATATATATATATATATATATATATATATATATATATATATATATATATATATATATATATATATATATATATATATATATATATATATATATATATATATATATATTAATATATATATATATATATATATATATATATATATATATATATATATATATATATATATATATATATATATATATATATATATATATATATATATATTCACGCACATGAAAAATAAAAAATTTTGCTTAAATTTTATTTTATAAAGTAATAAATTACTTAAAATTTCTAAAGTAAAAAAAAAATATCGTTGGTTCGATACTGAGGATAAAATATCGATATATCGAATTTGAAAATATTACATCAATATTTTTTCGATAATATCGTGAAATTATCGATATCGATATATATCTAAACTCTTTCGGCATCCCTAGTTTAAATTTAAAACTTTGAAGAAGTAGTTTTATTATTTGTAAAATTGAATTGTTTGCGTTAAATGTTTATTAATGTAAAGTTCAAATAAAAATAATTGAATTCCCCTTATGGAACTATGAAGTCTATTTTGCTGCATTGCTCAGAGTTGCATGACATGCTTCACAGCAAATTGAGTGATAATGTTTTGCTTTTTTAATTGTCAACTAATGTGCATTTATATATATATAAATTTATATATATATATAAATTATGCTGCATTATAGTGTGGTTGAGTTGATTATTGGTAATACTTAGGTTTATCTGAATAAAGTTGGTATATGTATCTTCCTTGAGAACCATTTTTTTTTTCATATATTGGAATTAGGAAGATGAATTATTGTGAAATAATTTTTTTTTAGGTTATTTGAGCCACAGAAAACTTTTGTAGACTAAAAGTACTAAAAAAATAAAATAAAATTAAAGTAATAAGTATGAGAATTTAACAATAAATCATATGACGAATGATATATTATCATTTGACTTGCAGTATTATATATATATATATATATATATATATATATATATATATATATATATATATATATATATATATATATATATATATATATATAGTGTGTGTGTGGCGGTACAGTAGTAGATTGTTTTTATATGAGACTAGGTTGCTGAAACTAATAATATACTTACGAGTTGCAAGTTCGACTGGAACTATGTAACTACATTGGTCTTTTGTAAGGTTAGCCATTAGGCATAATTAATAAAGAGTAGTTTTTTGTTTGGTCTATTTGCTGACTGTTAGGTATAGTTTTACCCTTAAGTCCAAGTTAGGTTAAGTTGAACTAGTTTGCTAAATATAATAAACTTTTTATTCTTATCCTAACCTAGACTTAAAGGGAATAATTATACCAGGGTACGATTTTTGCAAAAAAAAATTTCAAGTGCTTTTAACTTTTTTTTCTAGATGTGATATAAAAATCTGTTCTCACCAATGCAAGAAATTGGGGCTAAGATTATTCAGTTAAATTTTCAGCCCATGTGGACCAGTGGTTTGACCACGCTATTCATTTTTTTTCAACTTTGGGTCCAAATAACTTTCAAACCGTTATATGTTCAGAAAAATGCTTGAAATCAACTCAGAACTTCGGGACAAAATGCATATACCCTGAAAATTTCAGCTTAATCAGTCAAATAATAAAAAAAAAATATTCAAACAAAATATAAGAAAATTAAGATTAAGATTCTTGCTTTTTTTAAATTTTCTTTTTTTTCTGTTTCTTTTGACCGCTCCTTTTCTGCTAGTGAATGTTCATCTTTGCATTTTGTTTTTAGATACCCCATAAGAGTTAGTTGAAATTTTTTTACTTGTAGCAGCTGGAGGTCCTCTTCTAATTTCCTGGCTGCAGATGTTACATTTAGCTATTTCAAGCCTATCTTGAAACATTGTAAAGTACTCCTATACTGCTGAAGCTGATCTTTAACTATGCTGACTGAAGTATAAACAAAATAATAATTTTGAAATAATGTAGCTAATTGATACAAGTTTGATACATAGCAATAAATAACAATGATATGTATAAATACAGGTTATATTGATAATTTTATATCTTACATTTTTTTCAAACTTTACATTAGGTTCTTACCCAGATAAAGCTGTTGAATCACTATTTGAATCAAAAACAAATTTTTTTTTTATTTTTGTACTTTTTCTTATACAAAATCTGTAATTTTCTGATTTTTTTTGTAGAAAATCCATATAATCATTAATTTAAGTGAATTTTGGCTATTCTACACCTTTCTTATAATTAAAACCAATTAAATTATATCTAATTTTTTTGAAGTAAAATTTCAGTGCTTTTGACCTCTTTACAAATTTTAGGCAACCCTGGCCAAATTCCAGCCCTGGTCGGTCCCTACTTATAACTCTTGCTTGTTTTCAAATTCAAAAATCATTCTTGTTGTGCTATGTTGCACTGTTTCCAGCATATTAATGTGTTGGCAATGAGAATTCATTTTTCTTTTCAAAATGAAATTATTGAAAAAATAAATTAGAGGACTATACTCAAAATGTAAGTGATACAAAATCTAGAAGAAACCTCTGTAGCAATGGTCAATAGCTGGTTAAGACAACCAAATAAAAATTTTCAACAATACTTACTCTAAAATATGCTTTCACTAATTGCTCTACTTTTAACAATCAGGGAGAAGTAATTACTAAATTTTTTTAATTTCGCAAATACTCTTGAACCATCCCTGAAACTTTGTGTTTCATGTTGGTGATTTTCTAGGTCATGGACAGCACCAAATATTTAATCTGTAGAAATTATGAATATAAAATAAATATAAATAAATTAAAGAAAGCTTAATGAAGCAAACTAGAACTCTTATAAAACATTATAATTTTACTATGAAGCTGAATTTGATATATCAGCTTTGAAGATGAATTTGCTAAAGTTATTGAAAGCAAATATACAATCTTTTCATATTAAAGTGTTTTTAATTATTTAGTTCTAAGTAATGTAAGAAATAAAAAGTCCAAGATACTACATATATATATATATATATATATAATATATATATATATATATATATATATATATATATATATATATATATATATATATATATATATATAGTTTCATAATTAGTCAATACAAATTATAAATTTAAAATGTCATACCATCTTGGGTTTAGAGAAATTATTGTTGATCATTCTACAGAAGTACAATGGAAAACTATTTCGATTGATACAGGCAAGTTGATTTTATATTTTAATCCATAAATATATATATATATATATATATATATATATATATATATATATATATATATATATATATATATATATATATATATATATATATATATATATATATAAATATATAGCGAGATATTGGATGTCAAATTTTTAATATCCATGGATGAGGATGTGAATGTGAATGTCTATTTTTCATATCTTCGGATGCAGTTGAGGATTTTAAATGTTCCATATCCATGGATGCATATGTTTACTTTCCTATATATAAAGGCTATAGGTTCATATATATATATATATATATATATATATATATATATATATATATATATATATATATATATATATATATATATATATATATATATATATATATATATATATATAACTGTGGTCTCATTTTAAAATATTATTATTAGTTTTTATTTGAATATAACATAGTTTTTTAGTTGGTTTAAAAAAAAAGTTTAAACCAAACCTCTGGTATTACAGGTGCTGCACAAGGAACACTTCAAGATATTAAGGTTCCAGAGTATGGAGGTTCTTACATGTATAAACATCAGTCCCCAAGCACACAAAATCGATACATTTTTTGGTAGGTATTCAGAAGATATTTTTGATTTTAGTTTTCATAGAATATTAAAGTGTTCATCTTTGTAAAGCGAGTGTTTTGTTTTTATATGTTGAGCTATATATTTAAGAGGTTCCAGTTTTAAATGCTGTTAATGATGTTAATTTGTTTGTTTTGGATTGTGAGAGCTGTCTACTATTAGGTGCTCTATGGTCTTGTATAGGAAAATAGCAAACTGAATTGTTTTTGTATGTAACTTTCCAATTCTTTAATTAGATTTTTACTGTTGGTTTTCATACTTTTTCTTCTTGGTTTCCAGCTCTTTCTTTATTCTCTTCAGTATCAAAATTAATCTTTCTGTGAAAGCAGGTCTTTAGATCAGTTGAATGTGTTGACATTGAGTGCTCATATAGGGTTTCTACTTGTAGAAGAATTTCTTGATTGAAGGTGATTACTATGAGTTCTCTTATATGCTCTCAAAACAGTCATCAATAACTCTTTGAATGTTTTTTATTACACTTTTTGTTTCATTTGTAATCCACTTTAAACCTCTTCCTTTAACAGTTTCAGAATAATAATTCAGAAGATATTTTTTATTTATTTAGTTTTTTTTTTTTTTTTTTTTTTTTTTTTTTTTTTTTTTTTTTTTTTTTTTTTTTTTTTTTTTTTTTTTTTTTTTTTTTTTTTTTTTTATTATATATATATATATATATATATTATATATATATATATATATATATATATATATATATATATATATATAATATATATATATATATATATATAAAATGAGCACAGCTTTCCTAAATTTTAATCTACCTTGTAAACCACTATTTTTATTAATCTTTTTTCCAAGGCCTTCTCAAGTTCAATTTTCATTGTTTTTACACCACTAGTGTCATTGCTAGTATCTAAAAGGAAATAATGTAATGATATGTCATGAGTTATTACCAATAACCACTGTGATTTAGACCTACCTTCTACATTAGTTATCACAAAGAATGGCTACGATAATACTAAAACTTTCTAAAGTAACCGTGGCTCAAATGGTAGGGTGATTGACTCACGTGCTTGAGGGCGCCGGTTCGATTCCTCTTGGGAATCCTAGGTATATACTACCTAGAAAAGTTCCTCTCCTCGAATAGGGCAATGCCCGTGAGATGCAAACTTTTTATTAAAAAAAAGCCATTTGCATTTACAATAGTATTATTAGGATGGTAAGCAATTATAAATTTGTAAAACTATCCTAAGCTTTTTGATATTCTATAACATATGATAAGTACTACTCCAGTGGGCTGAAACATTTTGAGTAATAGTAATAATATATATATATATATATATATATATATATATATATATATATATATATATATATATATATATATATATATATATATATATATATATATATATATATATAATATATATAATTAATTATTTTTTATATAATTTTTTTTATTTTTATTTATTATATATATATATATATATATATATATATATATATATATATATATATATATATATATATATATATATATATATATATATATATATATATATATATATATATATATCCTCATATCTTTATATAAGGTTCAATAAATCACTTATTACAAAAATTAAAATTTGATACATATTCATATACATATAGATATATTTTTTTGTACTTCACAGGAGAGTTTTCCACAACATTGTTGAAATATGGGAAGAAACATTAGACATCAATTTTCAATTCAATCATGTTCAACTAAAGTAAGTCTTAATGGTTTATTTATTTTGTGTTTATTTTTCTTTTATCATAAAGGTACAAGTATAACTCCTTGTAAGGCGTTTTAGTCTTGTGAAATAATAATATTATTATTATTATTATTATTATTATTATTATTATTATTATTTTATTATGTATATAGATTTACAGATACTCCAGTTTTAGAAGGCTTGAGTGTTCATGAAACCAATCAGCATGTTGTTATTCTTTTAGCAACTGTCTCTTCAGTTCATCAGATAAAATTGCCACATCCACTATCTAACACGGTTGGTTATTATTATTATTATTATTATTATTATTATTATTATTATTATCATTATTATTACCATTATTTTTAGGTAGGTAATTTTTTTTTTTTTTTTTTTTTTTTTTTTTTTTTTTTTTAATTATTTTTTTTTTTGTTGCATTTATAGGGGTTATCTTTAACGTCATTTTCTCATCTCTGTTAAGTTAGAGGATAATTTTTATAGTATTGTGATGTTAGGCGCATTTTAAGGTACAATTTTTGTACTTATACAATACTTCTAAAAATATTTCCTCTACATAGTTTGTATCAAAATTGTTAAAAATATTTTTGGTGTGATTTTAGGGGGGTCTTTTATTTGGGGGGGTTTGAAATTTATTGGAGGTTTACAGATATAACAGTGGATTAATGTAAAGAATATTTTAACTTTTAAGACTTGTATCTTTTTTCCCCTGTAGATATGGTGTTCAAATATAACTTCTTAAAAAGTTTAAATTTGCCTATTTTAGAACGATATCTCTGGTGGACAAATATTAATTATTATTGAATTCTAGTATAAGTAACTTCATGTAAAATATTGAAATGATACTCAAGTGGTTTGTCTTTATGATATAAAATCTTACAAAAAGTCATAAAAATTCATTGTCATGAATATGACTATAGGCTTATTACTTTTATTCATGTTTATTTTTTTTTGTTTGGTAAATATCAAGGCTGTTCATAAGGTTTAGCTAAATAAAGATTGTTTCCTTGTTAATACCAATGTAATTGTTTTCAAAATGCATATTTGTAGTTATATATGTAAGTATTTTTGAATGTTGCAAGTTGCAATTGATGATTTTAATAGTTCTTTTGTGCCAAATAAATTTTGATCTTTTGAATAGAAACATAGACTTAATTCTCTAAATCTATATCTTATATAAAGTTCAGGTTTTAAATATTATTTTATGTGAAAATTTGTTCCAATATTTTGTAATACAATTCATATTAAATTGCGTTCCAAGTATGTTTGGATTTACATTTTACTGCAGGAAGATTTTCAGAAAATCCAATGAATTTCTATTAGTTTCTTGATTTTTACACAGTGATCAGCTGTAACAAATACATATGTAAACAAATGTAAATATAAATTATTATCTTATTTAATCAGTAAAAAAAAATAATTGATTTAAGTATAGCATAAAATGAGATATTGAAAAGATTTTCACACCAGCCATCATCAAAAATATTGGAGCCAATGAAATACGGATAATTAATAATATTTAATTTATTTAAAACTCAGTAATGATCAGAGGTTGCTAAAACAATTACATAATTTATTAATAAACTATTAATATAAGGGCAAAACTAAAATGTTTTAAAAAAAATTAGGTTTTAGTAGCCTTAGTCCTAATGTTTGTTTACATTTCTTGACTATACCAAGATATGTTGCAATGAAAATTAAAGATAAAAATTTCGGGATGGAAATTTCACTGCAGCGAGTTCAAAAGTGTCTAAATCTGGACTTTAAGATCTTGATTCATGGAACACACTGCTTGAACTATGTTAAAGATCTTTACATAATTATTTACTACCATGGAATGCACCCAATTGTCAGAGTAAATACCAACATGTATTGACATATAGTCATGCTTTGGATTTAGTAAGAAGCCGCCCCTTTATATATATATATATATATATATATATATATATATATATATATATATATATATATATATATATATATATATATTATATATATATATATATATATATATATTTTTTTTTATATTTTTTTTCAGAATGGTCAACATAATTTTTCTGTTTTCAAAGATTTAACTGCGCTAGCTTTAAGGGAATATCATAATCATCATGTAATAAATAATAATTCTACAGGTAAAATAAATTTTTTTTGGTGTCTTATCTTTTAAATTCCTTTAATACCTTAAATTATTTTTCTCAGTCTTGTATGTTTGTAATTAAATATATTGATTTAGAAATAATGAATTGTTTTCAATTCTATTTTTAAAAGGAGAAGGATTGCCTCATACAGCTGCAACTCATTATGTATCAACTGGCGTAAGAAGTGGTGAGTCTGTATTTGTCCTTGGGCAGAATGGGGGTTCTCTTTTGGTGGTGACCATGACAAACTTACCATATTCGGTCCATTGTAATACAATCAAAGCTTCTTCTTTAATAAACCGTTTTATCACTGGTTTCGTTCCGTCTATGTTCAGGTGAGTTCTCAGTCATTATCAGTTTGATAAAAAAAAAAAAATTTTTTTTATTTATTTATTGGACAACAGATTTAATTTTGGTTCTTAAATTTTTAGAGGTCTGGAAGGTAAAGAAACTGTCAGTAGCATTATTCTCGCCGAAATTAACGAGGATGTTATAGCTCTTGGTATTAGTCTTGATGGGAGACTCCGGGCATGGTCTTGTTCAAAACTAGAATGTATTTTGGCATATAACGTTTTGGAAAATACTGCTGAAGCTGGGAAGAAGCTTGCACCTGGAGGCATGATTATTATAATGTTTTATTTCTCATAGTTATTAAAATTAAAGAATATATATATATATATATATATATATATATATATATATATATATATATATATATATATATATATATATATATATATATATATATATATATATATATATATATATATATATATATATATGGGCATATAATCTATACAATATATGTTGCATTCAAATTTTTGTCATTTTTAAAGATTATATATTATTTCTTTCGAGAATAAATCTTAGTTGGATTATGTGGTTAGCACCTGATTTTTGCTTTTTCTAAATTTTTATGCATGATATATATATATATATATATATATATATATATATATATATATATATATATATATATATATATATATATATATATATATATATATATATATATATATATATATATGTTGAAATAGGTCAAAGGCATCTTATAAGAACCTATTCTTCTGTGGATGTGACTTACATTGCTGTGTTCTTGAGTTTTGCAGAGAAGCAGATGATTGTATTATTTGCCCCATCTTTTTCTATGGGGCATTTAACATTGCAACTTATTAAGACTATGTATCCTCCACAGGTATGTGAAAGAAAATGTTTTGCTTCTTATTAGAGCCTTGTCATTAATTTCCTTCATTTGATCGAATGTATAGTGAATTTTAAGTGAAATTATACTGCTAACAATTTGAGTTATACTGAACATCTGCCTAAAAATAATAATAAAAGTACTTCAATTTGAGTGGTTTTTAATCCTTTCTCATCTAGGATTCTAGATGTTTAAGCAATCGCATTTTTATTACTAATGACAACTTCTAAAAAATTCTTGGTCATATTATTTATCATTGATCACAAAAAAATTAATGAACATTATTTCTCAACCAAAAGGTGAAGATTTTGTTTAAATTTAGATGTTATGTTTATTATCATGTTGAGTAATTTTTCTAATAGAATTCTGAAGAAAGTATTGACTTATCCTCTCTAAAGGCACATCACATACAGGCAGTAAGAAAGATTATTAATTTGATATCCTAAAAATTCTTCTATTTTTAAAAGCCACTTGCAAAAATATTTTTTTGTTTTAGGGTTTCAAGAAATTTTTTTTTCGTCTGTTATCAAAAAGACATGTATCTGTATATATTAAATTAGGTTTTTAGATATTTTTTTTTTTTTCATGGTATAAAATGAGGGAATCTAATCTGTTAAATAAAATGCACTGGCAATTTGATAATGTGAAAATAAAGATTCAGAATGAATTGTAATTTGTTGACTTTATTTGGAGTTTATTAAGGTTGACTTTTAACAATACTTTTTTTTTAAAATTATTGAATACTTTTTATTGTTTAATTTTTCGTATTTTACAAAAACAGAAACCGAAATTACGTTATTACGATGTAGATTAGTGCTGATTACCTGTTGCTTTTATTATATATATATATATATATATATATATATATATATATATATATATATATATATATATATATATATATATATATATATATATATATATATATATATATATATATAATATATATATATATATATATATATATATATATATATATATATATATATATATATATATATATATATATATATATATATATATATATATATATATATATATATATATATATATATATATATATATATATATATATATATATATTTTCAGTATGATTTACTAGATCTCACAGTAACTTCACACTATATATGGAGTCTGTGGACAGATTCAAAGAATGAGACAAAAAAGTAAGTATATATATATATATATATATATATATATATATATATATATATATATATATATATATATATATATATATATATATATATATATATATATATATATATATATATATAATATATATATAAGGCATTAAATATTAATGTAGTATAAAAAGATCATTATAATAAGGATGAAGTATATTTTTTCTTTTTTAAATATACCTGTTTCAATAAAATAAATATTTTATTAGCATTTTAGTAGTATATATATATATATATATATATATATATATATATATATATATATATATATATATATATATATATATATATATATATATATATATATATATATATATATATATATATATATATATATATATTTCAAAAGCTTCTCTACTCTTTGGTGAATTTTAATGGAGGGACTATGAATACTCCTGGGTTAAGGACTGCTCTTCTAGAGTCTTTCCCTGAAAAGGATATTCAATCTTCAGATCCAGCAATAGATCCATCAGAAATTTACCTGAAGGAATTATTAGCTCCCAATAGGTTTTCTGCTTATACAATTCAGAAAGCATTAAGTGTGAGTATTTTTCTATGAAGTTTGCAAGACTTCATCTGTTTTAGTTGATGTTTTTAGATAGTGTGAAGAAATACTGTAAGAGATAATGGGCTTTTGCGATAAATAAAGATCATATACTCCAATGTATATGGTATCCTTTTTATATATATATATATATATATATATATATATATATATATATATATATATATATATATATATATATATATATATATATATATATATATATATATATATATATATATATATATATATATATATATATATATATATATATATATATATATATATATATATATATATATATATATATATATATAGATTTATCGTCGAAATGATGCAAGTATTCAGAACAAGAAGGAATATTCTCCTTCGGCAACTGGTCTTTGGAAATTGGCTGATGAAATTGAGTCTTCGTTGAAAGAAGAAATTGATCTTCATATAACGACTGACATGACTGAAGAGGAAGTATTGGAGGTGAAGCACAATGCTTGGACTACATTCTATTCACATACATTGCAATATCATCAGGTAATTATTTTTATTTTAGGAAGATTCACTTATGTATGTTCTAAATAGTTGTTGACCATAAGTGCGACCTTTTATTTTAATACTATATATATATATATATATATATATATATATATATATATATATATATATATATATATATATATATATATATATATATATATATATATATATATATATATATATATATATATATATATATAATATATATAGTGGAACGATTAATCTTTATCGGCATTTGTCTCAGTCATTGTCAATTTTCTGCTGATTAGTTTGACGATTAATTTACATATATTGGCTTATAAATATCTTTCTGTTCCACTTTCTTTTGACTGTGAAAGGCTGTTTAGTAGTGGGGGTCGGATTTCTGAAAGACTAAATCGAATTACCTTAGAAACTGGAGAAAAGGTTATATTTTTGCATCACAATTTAAGAGCTCTAAATTTAAAGTAATAGAATTTTGCTGTCTGTCTGTCCCTGTTCTGGAGTATTAAAATTTTTAAAATCGATGTTCTGAAGATATTATTATACTATATATTAGAATTACATATATTACACATTTGAATGAAGAATAAAGAAAAGACAATTTAATTCTTCTTTATTATAAAATTTTTAAATTTATTAAAATAATTAAAATTTTTAAAATATACTTTCTCAATTTCATCGTCATCGTCAAATTTACTAAAATCGTTATCGTTATCGTCATCGTAAAAAAAATTCTTAATCGTCCCATCATTAGTGTATATATATATATATATATATATATATATATATATATATATATATATATATATATATATATATATATATATATATATATATATATATATATATATATATATATATATATATATATAATATATTATGGCTCTTTTAGGAATTCTTTTTCATTTTTTAAAAATATTTTGATATTGAAACTAATGTTTATTCTGCAGGTTGCTAGAAAACCTATAAGTATTGTGGGTGTTGGTGGAGAAGGGTTAGTAAGCATCATTCGTAAACAATCTGTCACTTGGATACGACCCTTGGATGCCCTCGAGTTTCTTATGCTTGTTCCGTCAAACCCTTCTTCTGTCACAGCCCTTTCGTCTACACCAATTCTTAGCGAAGATAGTTCGATAGCTTTGGCAGTGACAGCCATTGCCAAACCCTTGAGATTAATTGACCAAAGTCTCGACCCGGAAGTGGCTTCTGCATTTATGCTTGATATGTACCATTTAGAACCTCCTGATCAAATTGCTGCCAGTATTGCTATGTCTCTGATTTCAGGTAATGAACTCTTTTTCATTTTATAATTTGGTTTTTGTTTTTAAATGAATGTTGATATGTTGTTGGCTTGTGTCCAAGTACAAGTACTTGTATTTTAAGTACAAAATTTTTAGTACTTGTACCTGGATATCTAATGTACTTGGTAAAAATGAAGTTCTTTTGAGTGCAAGTTAAATTTTAAAAAGTAAAAATCATAAAAATTATTTTTTTTTATCCTGTTAAGAAAAAATGTATATCTGATCATCATATCTTAAGATTTGTCAAAAAAGTTTTTGAATTTGGATAATTCTCACTTTATTATCATTATTATTATTATTATTATTATTATTAATAAATTGTGTTTTGTAAATTTTAGAAGAATAACTAAACAGTATAGGTGTTCCAACTTTTTTTTTTTATTTATTTTTTTTTTAACACTGCCACCACTCACTAGCAGGGCCCCTTTCAAGGAGGAGAGGAAGATTAAATGCAGCAGGAAAAACAAATGATGGCGGGAGTTCCACAGAACAGAGGTGAATTGAAAGGAGGTGGCGCCACAAAGAGCAAGTCTGGAGTTACTATTATTCATTTAGAATTCATGTGAAAGCAATGCACCCCTTGTGCTATGAAGTCAACATAGTGGTGGTGGAATGTGAGAGGTCAATTACCTTGAGCACCTACAGCTGTTGTAGTAAGTGGAATAACTGTTCGAAAGGAAAAAAAAATTCCTACAACCTGAGAAGAATTTCCAGTTTCCTTGAAGCCACCTTAGCAACCGTTGTAGTATGAGACTTCCAATACAATTTTTTTTATATTCAGACCAAGGATGTTTATGTTCACAGGTGAGACGGGAGAGACGTTGAAGATAGAGTTGGAAGGTGGTGTTGAGAGGGAGATGTAAGGAAGTTGAATTTCACGAGGTTGAGGTGACCCGACCGGGAAATCATTCCAAATCAGCAAGAATAGAATAAGAAAGATAAAGTTGATAAGCAACTCTAGCTGCAAACGAAGGTGCAGATTTGAAATGAATGGAAGAATGAAGAGTTGGAGTTATGGGTATTTATACCAAAACAGATGTCCAGTTATGCTACCATGAGAAGAGCTTTCAGGAGACACTTCAGCGATCTTTAAAGAACAAAGTCAAAAGTAAGCAAGACAATAAAAATTATTTCATTCTGCTCGAACTCCAAAGCAAATTCCCGCGAAGTATTGTTGAGAGAATCGATCTGGAAATTTATTTATATTTATATTTGATTGGTATCTGATATTTTCAAAGATTACTGTCTCAATGAATTATGCCACTCCGTCAAAAGGTCTGAGTTTACTTGAATTATATTCTCAGAGGCGACTGTTTAAAATGAAGTATGAATCCCGTTTTAGAGGATTGAAGAGATTTTATTCAACAAAATTGGTTTTTAAAACGAATTCATAAACATATGCAAAAATGGAAGTATTTCTTCCACTTCAGGAGAGAAGCTGTTTGGTAGTGTTTGCTGTATAGTGTTAGTGTATGCTCATGAATTCATGGTTGGCATCTCGGCCACTTCCACTGTTACATTTGGGTAAAAGTTAGAATGTTTGAAAGAGTTTCATGCTTGCGCTGTGAAAATTGTAGATGAAAGGGAATTTTTAGTTATTGTTATAAAGATTTTAAAAAGTTTCTTGTGAACGCAGAAACTTTTCTTAATTTAAATAAATGTAATTGTTATCAAGCAAAAATAATAATTTTATTTAAAGTTTTCTGAAGTCATTAAACGAGTGTTTAAAGGAAAATATTGAAAAATCACACTAGCTCTTTTCTTAAAATTATGCAATACTAACAACAAATTCAAAAGAGTTTTCTTATTTTAGATTTTTTTTTTTTTTTTTTTTTTTTTACTTTCACCAACAGAACCAAATACTTAATTAATATAGATTAAATTTTTAATTTTTTAAAACTATGTCGTTTGCAATTATTTAGTTTTATTTTACTTGCTTTATTTCCTGTTAAGTTCACATTGGGCCGTCAAGTTTTATTTTAGTTAGCAAAATTTATCATCATAAATGTTTAAAGTTCGGTATTTTATTAGTTTCAGGAACTGAAATGGAAGTCGACAGCCCACTTACCCGGGTGATCACTAATCAGATTTCTGGTGTACCAGGAATCATTGATGGTTTTCAAGCTTATCTTCGAGCTCTCGAGTTAGATATGGGTAATCCTGATGCACTAACTTTGGAGTTAAATGGAGAGTCCGTATCCGATATTCCTTCTTGGTTATCTGGAGCTTTTTGTAGTCGTTTAGGATCGTCCCTCGTTGGGGCTGTTGTTTCTCAATTTTCGGAACACAGATTGCAGATGTGTAGGAATTTACTTTTGTTGCAGCATATATTGTTGCAGTTAAACATTCTTTCTCCAGAGAACAATAATAAAATTCAGACAACGTTGCTTCCTAAAACAACACTTTTAGCTCAAGCATATTTTGCACTTAATCGTGTCAGCAATATACCATCAACCATACCTACTCCTGCTAACATTGAAACCAGCCGAAGACAAATGGCTGCACTCTCCTTGTCAGACACTTCTCCAGTTAATTCTTATCTATTTAACGACTTCCCGCCTTCAGTTCTCGAGCTATTCATACACTCTTCTGGAGGAGTTCAAGCTCGTTCATTGGTAAAAGTTACCCTGGAAGAAGAGGGACGTACTAAAGTATTATGGTCAACGTTGTTAATGCCACTTGCGACAACGGTGGCTCAGTTGACATGGCCCATTAGCAAGTGTTTAGCGTTTTTAGAATTTCTAGTATGGGGAAATCAGCATTTTGCTGCCCAAGAATATGTTCGACTTTTAAGACCTTGGTGTGAATGGAATAGTTGTTCCAGGAAGTTTCTTTTAGGGATTTCTACTTTAAATGAAGGAGAGGCTCGAAAAGCCCACAACTTGCTACTCACATCCTCAGAAGGAGTTGGTATTGAAGAATATTTGGGCATCAAAATCGCTGGTGCTAGTCCAGATGCTACTTTACAGGAAGTACATGTGCAGTTTTGCTTAAAAGTAATTCGACTTCTTGAACAAAATGGATACATTTCTTTAGCATTAGAAGTGGCAAAATCAGGAATCGAACTTGCATCTGTAGAAGACCCTGGATTATCAGCTTTGTATTCCGTATCATTCAAATATCATTTAGAATTGGGTCATCATGATGAAGCATTCACTGCATTAATGGCTTGCCCGGATGAACACAGGAGGAGGAATTGTTTAAGACAGCTAATCATTACACTTTATGATAGGAAGTAAGTATTTATGACATTAATGAAATACAAATAACTTTTAAAATATTGCTTTAACATTCTTTATTTTTATCAAAGATACCATAGTTTTTTTGCTGTTCTGTTTAATTATAGATTTGTAATTTCTTCCGTATGGTACTTTTATTCAGTTATTTTGTAGTTATTATAGTATTAAATATTTTTCAGGTGTTTAAGCTCTTTAGTCACCTATAATTATGGGGTTCTTGAATCCGAAGTAATCATGATTTTGGAGAACAGAGCAAGATCAGCTGACATTTTAGTAACAAATTACTATGATCTTCTTTTTGCTTTCCACATTAGTAAACACAACTACAAGAAAGGTGAAAATAACTCTTTGTTCTTTTTGTTTCTTTGAATTCTAAGCAACAGTGGTTTAGTAATGCTATTTATTAAACATGCAGTTATTAAATTGTTTTATTTTTTTTCAATAGCCGGTTGGGTTATGTACGAATGTGCTCTACGTCTTAATAAAGAAGGGCTTGGTGAAAGAGGTTTACATCAACAGGCTAAGTGTTTTTTAACTTGTATTAATTGTTTGAAACATATTCCATCTGACCAGGCCTGGATTATCAAACCTATATCACGAATCTCAGGAACTGCAGACAGCAGTCACAAAAGTGAAGGTAAGTTTAAAATTAATTTTTATAAATTATGTCTTGTCTGATATTTTTCAGGAAATTTTCCTTTCCAAATTAATACGTTTGGAGACAATTTTAATTAGAAAGAGGATGAGTTTCAGAGTTTAAACTTTCACTTTTTTTCACTTAAGATTTAAATAACAGTCTCAGTCGTAAGAAAAAGTTTGTGTATTATTTAGTCAAATGAGTTAAATGAAGATTTAAAGATATATTTTTAAGACGTATAAAATTTTGCTATTGTTAGTATTGTTTAATGACTATTTTAAATCAAAAAATATTTTTAAGTATTATACTAAAACCAAAAAAAAGTTTCCATTAAATAAAAAGAAAGAGATTCTTTACGTTTAGACCGAAAAAACATAATGCATTTCTTTTTTTCTTAATTTAGGAGATAAAATTACACAGATTGCTATTATTAATTTTAATAGTTGAAATGACCTCAATATTTTTACTGTGCACAAAAAAAATTTTTTTTTTTTTAAAATATCTTTAAAAGATTTAAGGATTTGTTAACGTTACTCTTAATATATAATTTATGGTCATACTTTTTATTATTTAAATTTGAATGTCCTACACAAATTTCCAGTCATAATGTTTTTTTAAATTGCCTTTTAATTTGTGAATATGCTTGAAGGGGATGTAAATTTTTAAATTTTTTTTTTTATTTTAAATCCTTTCACACTTAAAATAATGTCAAAAGTCTCTCTATTACCTTCAGTGAATAACCCCATTATATTTATTTGTTTATTTCTATATATTATTTTAAATAGACGAATAATTTCTGATTGGTATCAAATTAATACTTTTAATTTAAGGTTACTCAATTTTTATGGTATTAAAAGTAACTTTAAATTTTCAGAGTCATCTGACAGTGCTTTAGGACGTTTGTTAAAGTCAAAGAAAAGAGCTCAGATTACAGTACTCACAGTCACAGACTTAGAAAGAGAATATCAGTTGGTTCACGCCCGATTAAAATTGTTTAAGTTCCATTCTTCCTCGAGTAATCTCCTTCCTGGTAAGTTTGTTAACTTCGTGTGCCTACGTTATTTTAAAAACCAGTCCATCTAAGCTTTAAATAATCTCTTTTATATATATATATATATATATATATATATATATATATATATATATATATATATATATATATATATATATATATATATATATATATATATATATATATATATATATATATATATATATATATATATATATATATATAATTAAAATTTAAAATTTCTTTAAAAATATTAATAGTATAAAATGTTAATTAAAAAAAAATCATTGTTTAATAGTTAAGTATTGCGTAACAGTAAATTGGCTCACGAGTGGTAGAAGAGAATTTAATCATTTAATTTTTAAACATTTAGCTCCAGTCTATAAGTTAAATCTATTCATTGGAAGATGTGGAAGTCTGTCACTTCTAATTTCAGAACATTCTTTGTTTAAAGTGTTAAAATATTTTAAAAACAAAAAAGATAAATATTGTTGACTGTAAGACTACGAAGTTAGCTTACGAGAGTCAAATATTATTTTGAATTATTCTTCTAAATTATTGTCAAACAAGAGAGTCTCTGCGAACCTCTTACATTAAGCTTCCTTAATTGCATTAAGTTACATTCTGGGGTATATTGACCCGTATATTTTGAGTGTACTTGATGTAGTTGGGGTGGGGTAACTTATCTAAAGTAAGAATTGTTTCCGATTAAATAATTCAAAAGTTTATATATATATATATATATATATATATATATATATATATATATATATATATATATATATATATATATATATATATATATATATATATATATATATATATATATATATATATATATATATATATATATATCAGGAGGACCAATGAGTGCATCAGATACAGTGAGTCTACTGATATATGGTAAATTGTTTAGAGATGCTTTAAAAATATGTAGACTCTTTGAATTATCTACATTGCCCGTGTTAGAAGGATTAGCGCTTACTTGCTGTGATTCAAGATCATCTATGCAAGATCAGTCGAATCTATGTCAGCTGCTTTCAGAAAATGGAATTACTCGTAGGTTTATTTGTAGATTTCTTGGTAATATAAAGTTTTTTTTTTTTTTTTTCTTTCAAAGAACGAGGGAGGTTTAAATCGTTTCCATTTTTACCAGGCGACACATGTCAGGACGCAGGATGGTGGAGTCTTTTGCGTCAGATTTTAGAAGAAGAAGAAAAAGGCAAACAAAGTGTCTTGCATAAGGTTGTAGCATCCACTCTTTTAGAAAGAGGAGTTTCTCTACCCGGATGGTTTTGCGATTCTTATAAGGTAACCTAATTATATATATATATATATATATATATATATATATATATATATATATATATATATATATATATATATATATATATATATATATATATATATATATATATATATATATATATATATATATATATATATATATATATATATATATATAATACCAGAAACGTAATTGTGGAGAATTCATTCAGTTATATATAAATAAAGGATTCATTGAAGAGGCAGGAAGACTTTTTATTACTTTGATTGAAGCTTTACTCGGAAATGGCAATGAACAGGTATGACCCTTTTTTGGGGGGGGTTTGATTAATTTTTAGATAAAGATTTGTCCCTTGGTTTATAAAGTTCATTATAAACTGTGTTCTATAAAGGGAGTTTATTTTGATATTTGAGATGGTTGTAGATTATACCAGTTTTATTATTATTATTACTATTATTGATAGTAGTAGTAGACTTTATTATAGTTTAGATTTTAGAAAGTCATGTAAATTTCTTGTTTGTTTATTTATGTAAATTTAGACTTCATTGATAACAGTAGAAACAATGGATAAATTATTTTTTAAATTTGAGATTGTAAACTTTAATAAAAGAAAAGTAGTCTGAATGGGATTGCCCAACTTTCTTACACTGGTTAAGTGTATCAAAAGTTTGCAACATCTGTTGGCACCTGACTGCAGTTCCATACCTATTACTCTCCTGACGTTTTAAGTTTCCTCCTCCACGTCCTTTATGAAATTTAAAATGTTTTGTCTAGAATTTTGGAATTTTAAAATTTAACTCAAAATTTTAGTTTTAAGAAATTAAATTTTTTTTTAAATTTTTTAAAAATATTTTATTCTAAATTTAAATTTAAAGGAAACGTTCATAATTAAACATCAAAACTAATCATCATTTGAAAATCGACATTTTGACCAATCATTCACCCTTAACAGGACAATATTCACGGTTTTCCTACCTCTAAGTACCATATTTTTTCATTTACGGTCATCTGTTTTATTTGGGAATTGCTATTTGGATCCTCTACACAAATAATAATAATAATAATAATAATTTCTCAAATTTCTCTAACCTTTATTCACAGAAAGTACATTTACAGGTTTTCAAATTTACAGTAGAACCTATACTACTAAATGCAGTAATAATTATAATGTGATTGTCCAGTTGTGATATTGTAATAATAATAATAATAATAATAATAATAATAATAATAATAATAATAATATGCTATCATTGAATTATTATTTTTTTTCAACAGATGGATATAACACCTTTGTATGCCTTTTCACCCCCGATTTGGGTGCCATATAATACATTAGATCATTTACTCCTTGAATTAAAAGAACTTCAGAAGCAAAAACACTATAAAGAGGTGAGACAAGTTGTATTTTTTTTTGTTTTTGTTTTTTTTGTTTATAGTATTAGACACTTTTTACCGAAGAAGGACTAATCTGAAAAGGGGATCTAGAGACCTCTTAGTCAGCTGGATAATGTTAGGTACTTGTCTTACGAGATAAAGAAATTCACAATATGCTCTTCATAATACCAACCAAGTTTAGAGTTAAAATTGCTTAGGTTCGAATCCCAGAGTGTTATCAGAGAAGAGAATGTTTAGTTTGTTGTGTGTTTTAAACAACCAAGTTTAGAGTTAAAATTGCTTAGGTTCGAATCCCAGAGTGTTATCAGAGAAGAGAATGTTTAGTTTGTTGTGTGTTTTAAACAACCAAGTTTAGAGTTAAAATTGCTTAGGTTCGAATCCTAGAGTGTTATCAGAGAAGAGAAAGTTTAGTTTGTTGTGTGTTTATTAAATTGTTTTCAAGTTTTGAAAATATGTAATTTTTTTATTATAATCAGTATTATTTTTGTTATATGGTATAATATTTGAAGTTTATGGGTTTTACTTAATTTTATATTGATAAATATTTTTAAAAATTTCTTTTGTAGTTGTATGTATTATAAATGATTTGTAAATTAGTATATTTAGGTGTATGTATTATAAATGGTTTGTAAATTAGTATATTTAGGGATTTATTATCAACATTAGTATTATTATAAAATATTTGATTACTTGTAGTGTGCATTTTAAATTTTTATTTCAACTTTTGATGATTAATTAAACATTCATAAGTCTCGAAATAAAATAGCTTCTTGCCATTACTTTTTATCTTACGTGTACGCACAACAGTTCGTTGAGTCAAGTAATTGTGTGTTCTTTTTTTGCCTCAAAATAAACATCGTTAAAGCATATGTACGCCTGGCTTTTCACTATGTGTGATTCGGTTAAGTTAAAAGGATCTACACATACTTTGACTTCTTTTTTTCTAGTAAAAAGGTTTCCCACTTGTGCTCTATTAGGAATATGAGATCTAGTGGGTTGGTTACACTTCCTCACGTTTGCATTCCATTTTGTGTTTAACTGCCTTGCTATCACCTTTTTTTCACATTATTTTATTACAAATTCTTCTTCTCCTTTTTCTTCTTTTTTTTCTTCTTTTTATTATTATTATTATTATTATTATTATTATTATTATTATTATTATTATTATTATTAGTGTAGGTATTTATTATTATTATTTCCCATTCTTTTCAGATTTATGAAAAAGTTACAAATGCCATTAACAAATATCAAACAGAATTGAAAAGAGTGTCTTTCGATATGATTTTAGTAAACCAAGTTTAATTATAAAAATTTTTAAGAAAGTTTTAAAATTTTTCTTTTTTTATATATTTTTAATAATAAAAAAAAAAAAAAAAAAAAAAAAAAAAAAAAAAATGTAAAAATATTTAATAAAATAATTTTGAATTGGTATATAATATATATATATATATATATATATATATATATATATATATATATATATATATATATATATATATATATATATATATATATATATATATATATATATATATATATATATATATATATATATATATATATATATATATATATATATATATATATATATATATATATATATATATATATATACAACCCCCATTTTAAACTTTATTGTGTATTTCCTTCATATCATTCCTTTTTTGAAAAAACGTTTTATTTTAAAAAAACGCTCTTACTTTTTTCTCACTTTTTCCGGGCAAAATCAGCTTCTTCTTAACTTGACACGTATACTTAAAAGAACCCTCTAAATATATTTATATATATATATATATATATATATATATATATATATATATATATATATATATATATATATATATATATATATATATATATATATATATATATATATATATATATATATATATATATATATATATATATATATATATATATATATATATATATATATATATATATATATATATATATATATATATATATATATATATATATATATATATATATATATATGAAAGGCTTGTACTTTGTTATATTCGAAAGTGAAACTGTAAGCTAATTTTCATTTTTGGTTCAATCTTTTTATTGAATCCTATTGGTATACATATACATACCACTACCATGGTACAACGATATAGTTTCTGAATCGAGTATTTGAAGTCTTATTTTTGATCAGTCATACTGGTTCTTAGAAAAGTTCCTCTCCTCGAATAGGGTAATGCCCGTGAATCCATACAAAATTTTTAACAAGGTCCTATGATAAAACCAATGGTTCCGTTTAATAAAACCAAAAGTGACCATGGTATTTTTGTTATCAGGCTTTGCTTAGTGTCCATAAGAAATTTTTCCTTAGGTTCTTCTATGGCAAACCTTTTTATCCACTACGGAAAAACCTATAAAGAAACGTATTAATTCTATTCAAACTTTAAAAATAAACTGCAGCCTATAGCGAGCTTTCTCTGCTAATTCGACCCTCTTGCATACGATGTACAACCTAACCGTTAACGATATATCATATTTGAATGCGAAATTTAAGGTATATTACAAACATGCTATTTGTCGGAAATTAAGAAGAGCCATCTGTTGAGATTGAAACAAACTTGAAACTCGGCCGTCCAAGAAGCGATCACTATACATCGGAGTAAATTTTCAGTTTTAACTGCTATGACGAACCCTACGAGTTTAATATAAAAATTTCCATTTTAAGCAAACTTTAGCTAATGTATTTTTGTTTTTTATTACTTAAATTTATATATATATATATATATATATATATATATATATATATATATATATATATATATATATATATATATATATATATATATATATATATATATATATATATATATATATATGCTATTTCTGAAAGTACGGATCATATAGTTTCTATATAAAAATCACCACCATTCACGGGTCGGGCTATACGCGGAGGCAGAGCCCCCGTAGACAAATGTTCGTGTACCATGAATTTGCCAATTTATTAATAGTAATAATAATATAATAACAATGATAATAATAAATAGAACTAAATATCATTGAAAGCTAATAATAATAATAATAATAGACCTAATTAAATATCGATAAAACCTAAAATACGATTTTGATCAAAATGATCGACACAAATTTTTTTTTAACATACGGCCAAATCTTCGACACATTCAAATTGAAGAAAAAAAATGTCCGAGAAATTTTTTCAAAAGTGTCGACGATATATATATATATATATATAATATATATATATATATATATATATATATATATATATATATATATATATATATATATATATATATATATATATATATATATATATATATATATATATATATATATATATATATATATATATATATATATATATATATATATATATATATATATATATATATATATATATATATATATATATATATATATATATATATATATATATATATATATATATATATATATATATATATATATATATATATATATACCCGTGGAATGAAATTTAATTTAATATAGTACACGTGAAGGGATAAGTATATCGGTGAGAGAGAAAATATAAGTATATGTGGAAGGTTGAATCACAAAATCCTTCTCAAAGTAACAGGTGTTCGAAAGAGCTGCCAAAGTTTGAGGACTGCATCCGAAGATTTTAACCATCAAAGTTTTCACATATTTCTTTCGAACATTAAAAATGAAAAAAATTGGTCATCATCGGCCAATTTTTAAGTTTTTAAAAATATTTCTTTTTACAGTTTTAGGTTAATTTAACAATTTTGGAAAATCCTTCCAAATTTAACTAATTTTCTTTACACAATCTCTCTCAGAATTGTAACTAAATATTAATTAATTAGAGTAATTAATATTTCAGTCTTTATTGCAATTAATTTTGGTTACATTAATTATATAACGCATCACAAAACTGCCAATATCAGTCAATTAATTAAAAACAATGAGTGGTTTCGTAACTTTATAAATTAATACTTCATTAATTCTCAATTTCAATTAAATTACTTTATTTTTTTAAATTAATTTTATATAAATTTATTATCACATCATTTCAAGTTTCAATGAATTCTCTCTCTCTCTCTCTCTCTCTCTCTCTCTCTCTCTCTCTCTCTCTCTCTCTCTCTCTCTCTATATATATATATATATATATATATATATATATATATATATATATATATATATATATATATATATATATATATATATATATATATATATATATATATATATATATATATATATATATATATATATATATATATATATATATATATATATATATATATATATATATATATATATATATATATATTATATATATATGTTTTTTTTTTTATTTAAATTATGAAAAAAAAAAAAAATTTAATAAAGTTTTTAGTAAAAAATATTGGAGAATTCTAAATTTTTTTTACACATATATCAAATGAAAAAATTTATTAATTACAATTAAAAATTACGTCAGTCATCCATCGAGGCGTAAGAAAATTTGATTATAGAAAACGGGTTTTAAATATGAAAAAAAAAGACTGGTTTTATTGGAAGAAACATGCGCGTAAAATTTTGCTTCTTGTAGTCAACATTCCAGACTTCTCTCTCATAGTTCACCTTAACAGCCATATTTGTTCCTCGTTTATATTTAACAACAGTGCCTTTATTTTGTTCAATTAAATATGTGAAATACTTACCTGCTATTTATAATTCTTTACCATTTTAGTATCTTTATGCCAAGGTACGTTTGCCTTTTGTAAGTCTTATAATTTTATAACATAGGCTTATCGAAATCTTTAAAACAGTATCTTCAAAATATATACATGATATATAAATTGGACTTTAATTTTAAGGTGCTGTGATATAATATATGTTATAAAATATAAAATTAAAAATTAAATACTTTAGATGTAAATATGTTAGGGAAATCATACGTATTTGTAAAAGTTCTTTGTATTTTTTTTTTTTTTTTTTTTTTTTTTTGTGCAGTGCGAGATAAAATTTTAAAGGTCAGGTGTCATAAATATATATATATATATATATATATATATATATATATATATATATATATATATATATATATATATATATATATATATATATATATATATATATATATATATATATATATATATATATATATATATATATATATATATATATATATATATATATATATATTATATAAATTACAGTCCGATTTTATTTAGTGCCAAAAAATTCTCCCCATAGAAGTAATCGACTCATTTATAACAAGTGGATTTAAATATTTTATTGTAACATATAGGCTACCAATACATAAGGGTGTGTGTGTGTGTATATATATGCATGTATGCGTGAAAGTGTAAGGCAAAGATTTCCTTGAATCGTACATAAAAAAAAATTTAATAATCTCTCTCATAATTCGTTTTTTCTTTGTCCTTTTTTATTGATTCTTTTATTTCCCTTTGTCATTACTTGAAAAGGTGATGGAGTCGCTGGTGGGAATGGGGAGATGGGTGGGTATTAAAATGAGAACAGTTTCGTGATTTGTTAGGATGACACTCTCACGCGAGTAGGGATACATTTTTTTTTTTAGAAAGTAAAAATTAATTAGCTTTAAAGGCCAAAGAAAGGATAGAAATATTCCATCTTTAAGATTATTTTATTTTACAAAAATATTTGTCCATGTAACTTTCACCGTCAAGATGTTTGTCCAATTTGAATTTGTCTTTTTCATAACATTTTCAGGATAAATTTGTCTGCAGTGTTGTACCAGTTTCTTTGTCGCACTCTTATATACTACAATCAAATATATTTCATCACCAATAAGTTAGGTTAGGTAAAGTTGTTAGGTTAGTAATAATAAAATACTCTTACTGCTAAGCTTCTACGTTAATATTTAAAGAATTAAAAAAATATATATATATATTTTTAAATTAAGCCGAAGCCAGAAACATCAACGTTCGTACATTCACTTGAATGATGCTAATAGTTGCAACAAAGCGCTACCTCTTTAAATTCTCATTTACTTTCGTGTCTATAGGGTGTGTTCCATAGACTTTAACTACAAAGTCTATGGGTGTGTTCCACGAAATCAAGCGTGACGTCACGCTTAAGCCAGCTGAGCGAGCTGAATCTTGATTTTCGTGGGACACTTCGCTGTAGCAATTGTCGGCTAATTTATATAAACAAATGTAAATATATTTTAAAATCTAATTTAATCAGTCATTTAATTTAAGAAATCATTTAAATTTAGTTAATAGTATAAAAGCCATAATATTGGAATATAAAATATAGTATGAGTCACAGGAACATTTTAAAAAGACTTTGGCTGCAGCCATGATTAAAAACATTGGAACCAGTAAATTTCGAATAATTGAAAATAATTAATTTGCTTCATTTTAAAACAGAATTAATGATCCAAAGATGCCAAAATAATTATCCGTAATTTGCAAACAAATCTATCTGATTTAGAATATTTATAAAAGATATTTATTTTAAATGAAGAAGTTAACTTAATTTCTCCAAGTTTTACATCACGTGACCATTCCAGATTGCGGCAGCGAAAATTGAAGATTGAAATTTCTATCTTCAATTACTGCAGCAAAACTCATGGATTCGCGTTAGCAATCTTCAAGATCTTTAAAGAATCGACTGTGGAGGGCCCCCTATTTATATATATATATATATATATATATATATATATATATATATATATATATATATATATATATATATATATATATATATATATATATATATATATATATATATATATATATATATATATATATATATATATATATATATATATATATATATATATATATATATATATATATATATATATATATATATATATATATATATATATATATATATATATATATATATATATATATATATATATATATATATATATATATATATATATATATATATATATATATATATATATATATATATATATATATATATATATATATATATATATATATATATATATAGGGTTGGGCTGACCCCGAAAACTCCGGTTCCGGAGGGCTGCGAATGTCCCAGCCCCGCTCTATGTCCGGTTCCGGAGCTACTTTAAATGCTGAAATCCTGCTCAGCGGAGCGCTCCTGAACATTTGACTCCGGCTCTATTCCGATCTTACAATTTCAAAAATTCTACATTGTGTTCACAATTTCCATTAGTACACATCAGATTTAGGCATAAATTATTAAGAAGGCAAGGAGGCCATTTTATCAACTCTCTTCCGCCATATTTTGGTTCTGGAAAGCTGTTCCAATAATGTTTTGCGACTGTATTGAGTAATGAGGCGAGCCTCGTCTTGGAGAAAGTAATGATTTAAAAATTAATGTTTCCTTTTTTGGATAAAATATAAAAATTATTGGAACATCTTTCAGTACCGAGAACTTGAATTAATTTTTCTTTAAAAAATGTGGTTCGAAAATTCCGACTACTTGCAAAATCTGGAGTCATTTTTTATTACATTTGACTGAATTATTTTGATAAAATAAAAAAATAAATTTATTTTTTATTTTATATATAATATATAATCGTTATATAAATTTGAAACGTACTTCCAGACTGAAAATAAATGGTACTACTATAGTATGCGGTCTATAAATTTTGAAGATATAAATGAATGGCACACAAATATTTGAATAACCCACGACCCATGAGTGTTGGTTTAGAAACTTATTTTCCCCTTTAAAGGACGCGTATTATAGTAGCACCAAATATGGACTGACCGGGTCCCCGGCTAATAATTAGGGAAAATCAGGGTTTACCTGCCTGGGTTAATAGCAAATTATACTAATGAATGGTGGATTAAATCAAACAAAATATAAGGAAAATAAGATCTTAATTGCATTATTCCTTACATATTGGGTGGGGTAAAATGAATGTAACATAAAATAGGAAACAAATAATTCATTCACTATCAGAATCTTGAACATTTGCATCATAAGTTTTAGAATTGGGGAAGTGAAATGTTCCGGAACGTTACTGCTCTAAGATTGTATTTTAAAAACTGTAGCATTTCAACATTCTTTGGCAATAGTTTGATTCTATCTTTTTGAATTGATTTCCTTACTTTTGAATTCTTTCACTGGCGTTGGAGCTTGCTGGTGGGAAATATACTCTTTCCAGTGTTGCTAGTGTGGGAAGATCATTCTTGTTTGCCTTCCAGAGGGCAAGAGTCAGTTGATTTTAATTTTTTTCATTTTCATATATTTTTTTTCATTTTACGTAAGTAAATCTGTTGAATGATGTTGATAAGGGGGGGAAAATTTTTTCAAAATTTTTGCAGTTTTTTGAATTTTTATTATACAAAATCTGTAATTTTCTATGAATTTTTTTTTTTCTGAAAAAATAAAAAAAATAAATGCATATAATCATTAATTTAAGTGAATGTTGGTTATTCTGCTCCTTCCTTATAATTATAATCTCAATTAAAATTATATCTAATTTTCTTAACCTAAAATTTCAGTGCTTTTGATCTCTTAACAAATTTTAGGCAACCCCGGCTTCAGCCCCGGCAAAATTCCAACCCCGGTCGGTCCCTATAGTACCAAATAACGTCATGAAAATAACCAATTATTTCATTCCTGACTTTGAGAGCTTTTATTGAAAAAAAAAAAAATAAATAAAAAAAATAAAATAAAATAAAAAAAACGCGTCATCAAATTTATAAAGGCAGGCAGTGAAGAATAATGGAAACTTTAATTATTATTATTAATAATAATTAATAATAATTGTATTGTACTATACAATACAATTATTATTAATTATTTCCCTTAAGTCACGATATTAAAAATTAATTAAAGGGGTTATATATATATATATATATATATTATATATATAATATATATAAATATATATATATATATATATATATATATATATATATATATATATATATATATATATATATATATATATATATATAATGTAATATAATATAATATAAAAGCAAAAAAAAATAGAAAAAGCAGTATTAACAATAGCAATAACAAAAAGCAATAAAAAATGATTAGAAATAAAAAGTTAAATAATAAAAATATATTTTTTTAAAAACTTTTTTTTTAATTTAAAAAAAAATATTTAAACAGTAATTTTATTATATATATAATATATATATATATATATATATATATTATATATATATATATATATATATATATATATATATATATTATATATATATATATATATATATATATATATATATATATATATAATATATTAATATATATATATATAGTGTGGTTGCATGTGTGAATCAGTTTAACTAAAGTGGTAGCTTTGTATTGTGAAAAATCTTGCAAGAATATGAATGTTAAACTTGTTAATTTGAGAGGAGTGTGTGAAAGTTTTTAATAAAACAAGATTAACAAGAGTCTCCCTTTTAAGAATACAAGCAAACGCTTAATTAAAGAGATTTAGATGAAAGGGAAGGGGGAGGGATTAGTGGTTTCAGTTTAACTCTTGTATGTTCACGCGTATCTAACTCGTTCTTATAGTTACTAGTACATCAATTCTTTCTAAGGGTTTGAGCTACGAAAACAGTTGTAAATTTAGACATTGAAAGGAAGTAGAGGAAGAAGGGAGTTCTTTGAACCGAGAAAAGGGAACCAATGGTTAAGGTGTTGGATAAGGTGGCCATCCGTCCCGAATTTTTCGGGACAGTCCCGATTTTTTAAGCCTTGTCCCGATTTTTTAAGAGACGGACATTTGTCCCGATTTTTAGATTTGGCAAAAATTATTTATTCAGTCAGTCAGCCAGACAGCAGAAGAAGGCAGTGACACACCGCCATACAGCCAGAGGGCGCGGCGCATGGGAGCAGAAGGCAAAAATGTATTTTTTTTTTTTTTTGTAGAGTGTCTTTAACTAATATACCAAATGACTTGTTTTCGAAAACAACATTCATATTTCTTCTTTATATTAAAAATCCTCCTCCTTTATACATCCCTTAAAACACTTACGGGTAGTGTATTTGGAGAGGGGGGGGGGGGGCAATGTTCAGAAGCGTCCCGAATTTTGGTTAGAAAAATATGGTCACCTTAGTGTTGGACAAAAGATGTCACATAGCAAATATGCGTTAAGTGCTTGAGAACAACAGTTAGACTTTCTGAAATTTGTGTACTTGGGTCCAAATTATGAGTGTTTAAAATACATCACCTTTATTGGGACAATTATAATAGGAATAAAGGGATGATAAACCTTATCAAGATAAATCCAAATTTGATTTAAGATGAAATGCGTAAGGTAGCCATTATTCATTAAAAAAAAAAAAAAAAAAAAAAAAAA
>SEYY01013362.1:55000-57500 GCA_009176605.1 Armadillidium nasatum
AATCCTTCTTTGAAGATCGGGTAACTTCCAAGGGACTTTGGGTTCCAAGGTCGTCTAACCATACCTCACCGGGTTTCTTCCTGTGGGACATGCTGAAAGGGGAAGTGTCTACCGTGTACCGTGGCTTGAACGGTAGAGTGATTGACTCACTCTTTTGAGGGCGCCGGTTCGATCCCACTTGAGGATCCTAGGTATATACTACCTAGAAAAGTTCCTCTCTTCGAATAGGGCAATGCCCGTGAGATGTGAACTTTAAAAAAAAAACAAGCCACGTATTCTCATGCAACTAAAAGACGATATTCGGCAGATAAATGACGCTGTGACTCCCATTTTGTTGGGTGGCAACCTTCCGGAACATGGAAAAGTGTGTGCAGGCTTGCCTTGATGCTATTGGCCATCACTTTCAACACTTGTGATGTTAACGCGATTCTTACACACCAAGATTTGATCATGGCAAATTTTTATTAACTTATGATCAATACTTTAATATCTGTAAGAGTATATCTGGGGTCGATAGCGAGTGGAACACTTGTATTATATTATATGTTACAATTACATGTATTTACTCCTTTAAAAAAAGAATAAAGAAAAGACAATTTAATTCTTCTTTATTATAAAATTGTTAAATTGATTAAAATAGTGAAAATTTCTAAAATATACTTTTTCAATTTTGTCATCGTCAAATTTACTACAATCATCATCGTCCAAAAATTCTTAATCGTCCCATCACTAATATATATATATATATATATATATATATATATATATATATATATATTATATATATATATATATATATATATATATATATATATATATATATATATATATATATATATATATATATATATATATATATATATATATATATATATATATATATATATATATATATATATATATATATATATATATATATATATATATATATTGTTCAAATGATAAATTTTGAATTTAGAAAATTAGTTTTCTAGTAAATTTAAGTTCGAGATTGGCTTGGGTTACTTACAATTAAAAAAAATATTCTTTTACCCACAAAAATGCCTAGTGTGCACAAAGTGAGGATAGACATTTATACCCTCCTTCTTGAAATGGGGCTCTGTCCGTTAGTGGTAATTAAAAAAAAAAAAGTAAATATATATAAAAAAAATTACTTTTTTTTTTTTTTTTTTTTTTTTTTTTTTAAATATTGTAGAAGATTTAAAAAGTAATGCGTTCAAAAACACGAAGAATTAATCCGACATTTTATAAATAAATTAAAAAACGATTTTGGTGTTCCAGCTCCAAATATGATTTTCGTTTTTTCCCTAATTGTGTCTTTGTTTTAAAACAAAAATATAATTGGAAATGAACTATAATTAATTAATAAATTACTATTTTTTTAATACCATTTTTTTTTTTTTTTTTTTATGCAAGAGAAAGTATACAGTACTTGGAAGTTCTCTAAAATATTCAAGTAAAAAAAATTTTTTTTTAGGATGTTTAACAATAAATTAATTTTTTAAGGATGCTTAACAATAAATTAATTTTTTTAGGATGTTTAACAAATTAATGATATTAATTTTTTTGGTCGGGTTAAATCAAATACAATACAGACTGTTATTGTCTTCTAATACATAAATTAAATATTTGTACAAATGAAGAACTAGTGTAGCATGGAATAATTTTAAATTATCAAGGTTTATAATTCAAGTCTTAAATTATCAAGGTTTATAATTCAAGTCTTAAATTAACAAGGTTTATAATTCAAGTCTTAAATTAACAAGGTTTATAATTCAAGTCTTAAATTAACAAGGTTTATAATTCAAGTCTTAAATTAACAAGGTTTATAATTCAAGTCTTAAATTAACAAGGTTTATAATTCAAGTCTTAAATTATCAAGGTTTATAATTCAAGTCTTAAATTAACAAGGTTTATAATTCAAATCTTAAATTAACAAGGTTTATAATTCAAGTCTTAAATTATCAAGGTTTATAATTCAAGTCTTAAATTAACAAGGTTTATAATTCAAGTCTTAAATTAACAAGGTTTATAATTCAAGTCTTAAATTAACAAGGTTTATAATTCAAGTCTTATCTCATTTGCTTCAAGAGATTTAGATCCCTCTGAAATATATCCCATATTTTTTATTATTATTAAAAAGTTCTCACCTTATCTATTCAAGAAGACAAACTTTTCTATTACAATTTGATTTATTTCCTTTTCTCAGAGTTGAATAGAAACACAAACTAAATTATACTGTAAATGTAGGCTTTAGTATATATCTATTATCTATAAATATATATCTAGTATATTGTATCTAGATAATGATAGAAATATTTTCCAAAACAGTTCATAAAATAATTTCCTATAATGACATTCATTATTTTCAATATTTACTATTACTTTGTAGGATTAAGAAGTAAAATATTTATTTATTATAATATTTGGTTTCAGTGCATATTATTCTAGACTTAAGTTTACTTTCTTCTTATAATTTCGGTAATTAGTTTTTTTTTTT
>SEYY01013362.1:62500-77029 GCA_009176605.1 Armadillidium nasatum
TTTCTTACCACCACCTTTTGTTTTGTTTTTTTTTTTGTCCCCCCCCCTCTCTTTTTTTTTCAAAATTTCAGATCTATTTCTCTTCTCTCATGCGAAAATGATTCTGAAAATGACTATGACTTATATTACTGAGTGTGACGTAAATTCCACAGAGAGAGAGAGAGAGTAAGTTTGTTTTTTTAGAAGAAAAAACTTTTGCCTTAATTAAAAGCCGTCATAATTAAAATGCATCGTTCACTGTATTTTCCAGTCCTATTTGACCTATTGTTTATATAATTATATAGTTTGCTATCTTTATAATATACTTTATAGTAAGAAATTTGAGTTTATTAAACCAACAGTGGGGCATAGTGAGACATTCCCACATTATATATATATATATATATATATATATATATATATATATATATATATATATATATATATATATATATATATATATATATATATATATATATATATATATATATATATATATATATATATATATATATATATATATATATATATATATATATATATATATATATATATATATATATTTTATATATTATTATAAATATATATATATATATAATATATATATATATATAATATATATATATATATATATATATATATATATATATATATATATATATATATATATATATATATATATATTATATATATATATATATATATATATATATATATATATATATATATAGTCTGATTATTTAATTTTCTGGTCATTTTGTAAATAGTTCTTTTGGTTTGGAGATTTGTAGAAGATTCGTATCAATATTTATAGGCCCGTAAGTTAAATTTAGGCATTCCTTAAATTTTTTTTTTTTTTTTTTTTTTTTTTTTTTTTTTTTTTTTTACGCCTTTCTTTCAAATTATTTAGGATTATTTATAATTATCCAAAGTATATAAGTTGTATAAAACTTGGATTGTAATGAAGTGATAAAAGGTCCTCGAAAGAGACGAATCCCACTTACCTTCATCTGAAGGGTAGTCACATACTATGGTAGTCATTATACTATACTACAAGAGCTTAAAAATTACATAGTGAACTTCAAGCCATCTTCTCCAGTTTTCTGAAAGAAATTAATGTCAAGAAGTCTAACTAGTGGTAATTATAGGTTTTGTAGAGGCGGGTATATAATTATTGATTGAGATTTTCATTTTCTCAATAAAACCAGAGAGATGAATTATAAGAGCGCTATTCTTACACACCAATTGTAATTCTAAAAATACATGACAATCCTTGTAATTTTATAAAGCTTTAATTATGATCTGAACAAATTAGTTTTTCACAAAGTCCATTATTTTTGTCCTTTTTGTAAAATAATTCAAGTTTATAGGAATAATTATTGATTTCCAACTATCACAATATTTTATGATTATTCTTTTATTGTTTTTATGGAAACTTATGCATTAAGCATAATATCCCAAGTGTGTCATTTTTACGAGTAAAAAGTTCATTTACCGATCCTGCAAAACGACAAAAGTGGAAATGACTCATTTTAATTTAAAAAAAAAAAAAAAAAAAAAAAAAAAAAAGCAACGTGACAACACTGAAAATTAAATAATCAGACTTAACCATATATATATATATATATATATATATATATATATATATATATATATATATATATATATATATATATATATATATATATATATATATATATATATATATATATATATATATATATATATATAAGTAGTAGGGCACCAAAACTGTGGATATTGTAAGTGCATGCAATGTTGCAAAAAAAAAACTTTGTTGAAAATTTTTTTTTTTTTTTTTTTTTTTAAAAATTTTAAAAAAAAAAAAAAAAAAAAAAAAATATATATATATATATATATATATATATATATATATATATAATATATATATATATATATATATATATATATATATATATATATATATATATATATATATATATATATATATATATATATATATATATATATATATATATATATATATATATATAATATGTTTTTTTATATTTTATATAATATATATAAATATATATATATATATATATATATATATATATATATATATATATATATATATATATATATATATATATATATATATATATATATATATATATATATATATATATATATATATATATTTATATATATATTTATTTATTTAATGAATTTGATATGTATAATAACCTTTAAAATAAAATAGGTTGACAGATTAGAGAAAATTCTTGGAAGTTTCCTCAGTAGGCTGCTGAATGTGAAAGTCTGAGGTGGTGGAGAAGGAAAAGGGGAGGAATGGTAGGAGAGGATGAGGGGGTTTAATTTCGATATTAGAAATAGATAAAGCATTGAGGAAAGTGAAGAGAAGGTAAATCGGGTGAGTTTGTATGGGATAAAAGGAGAGACGTTAAAGGAAGAGGGATAGAGCGTGGTAGAAGGGTTGTTAAGATTGTTTAATTTGTTGGATAATAGGAAAGATGCCTCAAGGTTGACAAGATGCGTGTGTTGTCCATTTGTATAATGGAAGGGGTGATAAATTTGAGTGTTGGAATTATAAGAGGGTAAGTTTGATTAGCGAAGTGAAAAAAGTATATGGTAGAATTTTATTGGAAAGGATGGGATTGATATGTTGATAGGTTTGAATAGTGGGTTTTAGAGAAGGTGCGGGGTGTATAGACCAGGTTTTCAATTTAAGAATGATTGAGGAGAAAAGTAGAGATGAAGAGAAGGATGCGTTTATGTGTTTTATGAATCTGGAAAAAGTTTACGATAGGATGGACGAAGTAAACTGTAGGAGGTTTTGAGTGAGTATGAAATTGAGGAGAAGGAACTGGAAGGTATTAGAGCATTTTATATGAATAGTAGAGTGTGTGTGAGTAAATAAAATGGATACTGAATTTTTTTATGTAAATATTGGTCTAAGACATTGTTGTGTAATGTCACCGGGGATATTTAATTTATTTATTGACAAAATGGTGAGAATGATTGAAAGGGTAGGTTGAGGTGTGAGAATGAGGGGAAAAACTAGATGTTTGGGAATCGAATATGTTGTATGCGGATGATGATGTACTTTTGGCGGAGACGCAAGGCGGTTCGAAGGTATTGGTGGAAGAGTTTGTAAAAGGATATGATGAGTTGGGCTTAATAGTAATTGCGGATAAGAGTAAAGGGTTTTTGATGTAAAATGGGGAAAAGGGTGGGGGTGGAGGAGAGGAAATGCAAATTAAAATAGGGAGGGAGAGATTGGAGTGGGTTAATTCATTTAAATATTTGGGGGGAGATGGTAGTAAGGGTAATGAAGTTAGGCATATAATAATAGAAGGGGAGGTGTTGGGAGGTTTGAGGGATATTTAGAGTAGGAGGGGAAGGTTGCCAAGAGAGGTGAAGGTGAAAATGTTCGAGGGATGTTGTATACCGGTCGCTATGTATGGGAGTGAGGTATGGAAGTTGAATACGATGGAAAAAAGGTTGTGGTTTTCGAAGGGTCTTGAGTTCGGTGTGTAGTGTAGGTAGAAAGAATAGAGTCAGGAACGTTAGAATAAAGGAAATGTGTGATTGGAGAAGAAGTATGGTTGGGAGAACTGAGCAGATCATGCTGAAGTGATTTAAACATGTTTGTAGGATGAATGAGGAGAGACTCGGAAAAAAAGATGTTTGTATCAGAAGTGGAGGGTATGAGAGGTAGGGGAGACCGAGAGGAGATTGGATGAGTGGGGTCAAGGAGTTGTTGAGGGACAGAGGGATGAGCTGGGATGGGAATGTGAGGTTGACGGAGACTAGGAGTGAGAGGAAAAGAGTGGTGAGGGTGTGAATGTTGGGAAATAGATATGGGCTGCAGTAGACACACCACTCCACGATTGTGGGAAAGGTTGTGAGAGTAATATATATATATATATATATATATATATATATATATATATATATATATATATATATATATATATATATATATATATATATATATATATATATATATATATATATATAATATATATAATTTAAAATTTTTGCAAAAAAAAAAAAAAAAAAAAAAAAAAAAAAAAAAAAAAAATTTAAATTTTTTTTTGCAACATTGCATGCAACTTGCAATATCTACAGTTTTGGTGCCCTTACTACTATATATATATATATATATATATATATATATATATATATATATATATATATATATATATATATATATATATATATATATATATATATATATATATATATATATATATATATATATATATATATATATATATATATACTCAGATTTTAGAAGAGTTTTGTAAAATAAGTCCTCTCCGTGGAAATCCTTAAAAATACTCAAAATAAAATCTTTCAAATAAATTAAAACTCGAAAGTATATTTTTAAATCATTCTTTTTTTTATTATTGTTATCATAAATTATCGTTAATGATAATATAAAAAAAAAAAAATTCTCCAAAAATCTAAAAATTTAAATTCCTTCTCCATATCCTCCCCCGTATCCCATAAACCTAAAAAAAAAATTTCAGATTATAAACGTTGACCCCATTAAAAAATTAGCAAAAAAATAAAATAAAATAAATAAAAATAAAGTAAAATAGATAAAAAAAATATACCCATTTTCAAACTCCAAAAATATTTATTTCATTTTTATAAAGTTAATTCTTAACTAATTGTGATTTTAGTATTTATATTCTTAAGTAGCTGATTGTTACTTGTAATTAGTTTTTCATTTTAGTTTTTTTATTATTATTATTTTTTTTTTTTTGGTGCATACATGTCAGTAGCATCATGTTCGCATGAGTAATTTAGACAGCCTATTTTACCTGTTTTATATATATATATATATATATATATATATATATATATATATATATATATATATATATATATATATATATATATATATATATATATATATATATATATATATATATATATATATATATATATATATATATATTATATATATATTATTATTTTTATATATTATATGTATTATATATATATATATATATATATATATATATATATATATATATATATATATATATATATATATATATATATATATATATATATATATATATATATATATATATATATATATATATATATATATACACTAATTATGAAACCTAATACTTTGTTCCATGAATAATTAATCCTATAATTCAATATATGATAGCTAACATTGATCAATCCTCTCCATTTCAGATAATAATAATAATAATAATAATAATAATAATAATAATATAATAATTTAATATTCACATTCTTGATTTAAGATTAGAGACAGTTTTCATCTTTTTGTATTACATTTTCGAATGCCACTAACACACACACACACACACACACACTATATATATATATATATATATATATATATATATATATATATATATATATATATATATATATATATATATATATATATATATATATATATATATATATATATATATATATATATATATATATATATATATAATCACAATTCATATACCTTGACCTAATGTATATATATGCATTGCCGTTTACACAGGGAAACGGAACCCGAAGAAAAGAAAGACACTTCCCCTCTTATTTTGGACTCGAGGGTTCTTTTAGGACCTCCGTCAGCAGAACAATCTGTTCTTCGTCGGAATACTCTCCCTCCTATCAATCCGCCTCCTGCGTCTCCGTCAGAGCCTGAGCAATGACGTTATTTTTATGCTGCTGATTTTATTTGAGGAGTAATATATATATATATATATATATATATATATATATATATATATATATATATATATATATATATATATATATATATATATATATATATATATATATATATATATATATATATATATATATATATATATATATATATATATATATATATATATTTTATATATATGTTGTTTGCCTTTTTAAACTTAAGGTCAAGGTTTTAGGGATTATTATTATTATTATTATTATTTATTATTTATTATTATTATTATTTATTATCATTATTATAAGTATTATTATTATTGCTTCGAAAATTGTTTTCAAAATGACGTATCTGTGCGAAGATGTGAATGTAGGGCTTTAAAAGCAATTATATTGTACTTAATAACAATAATAAAAATAGCTTTGTGATTCTCCAACTTACGAGTGTAGACTTGGTACTCAGTTATTTATTAATTGGTTGGTCCATCTCTTTAATATGTGTGATATTTAAATATGATTTAAAAAAAAATGTATATTTTGCTATTGATGTTTTGAAAATTTCGCCACTAACTTTTTTTTTTTTTTTTAATATATTATATATATATATATATATATATATATATATATATATATATATATATATATATATATATATATATATATATATATATATATATATATATATATATATATATATATATATATATATATATATATATATATATATATATATATATGAAGTTTTATATATTTAAAATTTAAAAATGTTATTTTAATTTTTAGTATTTGAATTATAAATCCAGCTTTTCTGATAATATATAATTTTAATTATATATATATATATATATATATATATATATATATATATATATATATATATATATATATATATATATATATATATATATATATATATATATATATATATATATATATATATATATATATATATATATATATATATATATATATATATATATATATATATATATATATATATATATATATATATATATTATAAGTTATATATATAGTTAAGAATTATAATTAAATATTTCTTTAATCCAGTGTTTATATCCCTTCGCAGGAGATTTATGTCATTCTTAGGTCAAATTCAAAAATCCACATATATCCACCCTTGTATTTTTCATTATCAGTGAGACACCCTCGGAGATCAAATCACATTAGTGTGCATCTACGCAGTATATTTTGTCGTTTAGTTATTTAAAGTTATTGTTACAATTGATATGTTTTCAGACGGGTTATATTTTTTTATTTTTATACTAATTTATCTTTTATGATTTTAAAATATTTAAATAGGTGAACTCACGTATCGTGCTAGGTTGAGACCAAACGAAAGCGAACTTGTCGGAAGGAGATCAGTCCAATAAATGATCCAAGTTAAACGAATACACACCAATTAAAGTGATAACTAATTGACTGCTATAATTATAAGAGTTAACATAAACTGATCTAGAGGACTGCATAGGTAAGGAATCTTTTGGAGCGTCAGTTGAAAAAAGTAAGTTTCGGACTTTTTTTATGAAGCTATAGTAATGAATACGGAAATTTTTTTTAGTTCTGAAACAGTTCGGGTCCATGTTCTCGTCAGCGTTCGCTTTAGTTTGGCCTTTCGCATTTAAATTGGCAGATACCAAACGAACATGTCGTTTAAATGAACTTAAATTTTTCTTACAAATTCCATGTATTCAAGGAAATTTAATTACATTACGGTACTTTTGCAATTCCATTGAGAATAAAGGAAAACGTTCTTAAATAATACAAACGCTTGAGTTAGTTAATTACATTCAATTTCATCGAGAGAAAGTTAAACGTTCTTAAACATTTCATAAACTTAATTACATTAACTGTTTCGTCAGAATAAAAGATCGCCAGTCCTAACACATAACTATAGCTTTATTAAATCCTTTGTATCGATTTTAAAAAATCTCGAATATTAACTTTGATTGCAATTCCTTCCCTGTGTGGTAATAAACATTTTAGCACTTTAATCTTCTATAGCGATAATTTTTCTGTTTTCTTAAGCATATTTTGTATTACGGATTTTCTCAATCAGTGCAAATTTGGTTATAAACTAATAACGTGATGATAAAATCCTAAAAGTGAAAAACTTTTTAAACAACATCTGTTGACGTAATCCGATATCTGACCCGTACTGGACAATGATATTTAAAATTAAAATATATATTTTTTTTTTTAATCTGGTATTGTCTAAACTTTTATCAAGATTTTACAAACAAAGCTTTGCAGAAGTTTAAAGATTCATATAGATGGTGAGGTAGCGACTTGAAATCTACATAGGATAGAGTAGAAAAGTTTTTTTTCATTCTCTAGTATTCCATTTGACTACCATTTTCTGGTACACAATCGCCATTTAAAAATGTCTCTAGGAACCACTTTATGAATACCTTTAAAAAAAAAAAAATTACGTAATAGCATTTTTAGGGACGGTGATCATGAATTGTCCGTTTTTACAATTAAAGTCAACTGGTTGGAAGACCATATATAACTCGATATACTGAACAGCAGGGTTGAAATTTACATTCTAAAAAGGTGAATTAGGAAAGAAAGAAAAAGCAGTCTCTAATCCTAAAAAGATGAATTAGGAAGAAAGATCATTCTCTAAAACACCTTTCAAAAGTCCTTTCCGTATTTTTTCCTTGGGTTACACAATTTTGGAGCTATAAATGTGAACAACTTTTCATTAGGTGATGGCTAACAGAGTTCAACGCCGTCTAGAAATATCATAATAATACATGGGGAAAACTTTCATACCAAATATGGATTGTCAATTATAACCGAATCAACCCTATTATGTTACCTCAACCTACAATAATATACTCAAACTATAGTAACCCATGTTGCAATTTATATCCTTATATTGACGTGGATTTCACTTCTTTTTCTTTATCTCCTAGAATAAAAATAAATCTGTTTCGTAGCAGTATTGGGTTCGTATATCATTATTTGTTTTGTTTATTAAAAAATATTGAACTGAATACATGGTATTAAGTTTTACATCCATATTTATAAGAATAAATTGATCCTAATATCAAAGATCTTCGGGGTGTAAAGTTTACTTACAGACACCTAAGAAGAAGACTCAACTACTGAAGGAATTCATTTAGAGTTCCAACAAGATAAATTTTCAAGATATTACATTGTCTACTTCACATAAAGTTACATTACATTCAAAATATACTGAAATACTTAAAAATTTCTCCGAATAAAAATAAATTTTTTAACCTGCTTTAGTCGCTCCTTTATAAACTACAATTTACGATAATTTCAGAAGAAATACGCATTTATTTAAACTTTAGTTTTATTAAAATATTTCACACGATGAATAAAAATATAAATTTGGTTCTATCACAAAATAGAAAAAATGGAAAATGTTTGTATATATAAAACTAATACAAAAAATATAAATCAAAATACAAAATAAAATTAAAAACAAGTTAGGATATGATATACTAAAATAAATGTTTAATGTAATAATAAAATTTTAATATATAAAATGTAAGAATAAAGGAGATCCATTATAATAATGCCATGCCATTTCCCAAAAATATCTTTCTAGAATATTTAGAAAGATTGCAAACAAATAACCACAACAATCTTGCAATTTTTGAGAATTAAAATCTCTGTGAAAGTTATTCTTTGTAACAGTATTTTGTTCTTCTTCGTTACCTTGACATTGTCGATAATCAAATTTTCCTCAAGGTCTCGATATTCCTCATTCTTGAAAAGTATCATATTAATTTTGTAAGTTTTCAATCGATTCTGAAAGTTCTGCCAATTTTTCCATGAGGGTCTTCATTTTCTTTTCTGACATTCTTAAGTCTGGAGAAGAAAGATTTGAATGCAAATTCTGAAAAGGAAAAAAAAAAAACATTCAGATAAAAATTATACTCGACACAAAAAACCTATTGTATTAATGTAAAAATAATTATATATATATAATATAAATATAAAAACTGTTTTGCCCTGAATTCATTAAATAAAGATGTTTTTGGAGGCCACTAAATCTTAAGGAATTAAGGAAGAGAAATGGTATGTGATTTAAAACATAGCTGGATTAACTGTAACACTAAGTTAGTCATTCACTAATGCAAAGAAAAAATTGATCTTTGGTAAGCCTATCTGACTACTGTTATTATTTTTGAATTTTCATCACAAAATAGTGAAGAACTACGTACGAATTGTAAAGTATTAAGTAAAAGCTAATTCATTATAAATAATGCGGACAGTACATAGAGTTTCAAAAGAGTACAAAGTATAATTCAACAGTAAAGATGGAGGAAATGTAAGTCAGTAATTCAAAAATTTAAATTTTTAATACATTCCTTCCTCCCATGTGAGTGAGCATCAGTGACAGCATACTGGAAGGGAGAAAAATAAGAGTCAACATTAAATAAAATTCCTTAAGAGATCATGGTGTAAATAGTTCCTTTGGATTTGTGAAATCTAGAAGAAACAGACTTTCGATAAAGAGCATACGAAAAATGTGCAACTTCAAACTCTGACTCTCCACTGAAGATGACTCACAGGTAATAAGAGGCTTGTCTGATCATTATAAAATAAAGGCAAGAAAACGTCACAAACTGTGGAATAAAGGCAAACAGAAATGAATATCAAAATTATAATTTAAATTGATCCTGCGACCAATTTTCTAATACTTTACCTAGATCTAGTTGGTGCGTACGAAATGAGGGATAAGTTGCAAAACTTTAAACACACTCAAAACTTAAAATATATAGCTAAAAAATAAAATAAAAATTAATTTGATAGTTTAAAATATTATTCATGACGAATGCATTTTGCTGATCCTTAGGAAACAAAAAATTATTCTGAGATAGAAATAATTTACATAAAAGCTGTGTTTGAGTCCTGAATTAGGTACAACTTGGTTAGGTTTGGTTGCTAAAGAAACGTAGAAAAATAGTGAGGAATAAAACAAAAATATTGAGCATCACCACAAATGACAGATTTAAAGGATGAACGGTGGCTGTTTACAACACCTGGTGTAAAATCAAAGGGAAGGATATATATTAAACCAAAAATCAAAGCTTTCGATTTTTCTAGCTCGAGAGCAAAATATTCCTCAAAAGTGCCAAAAATTAGAGGACCAACAGTCACCAAGAAGGGAAGAAAGTCATCAGTTAAACTATACTTATAGAAGTCACACCGGCTATTTGAAATCAGATCAGAAGAATTTAGATGTTTCCAAACCTTGTTGTTTAGGATAGATTCCGGTTAAAGAGTTAATGGGTCTGCCATTTTTCAATACATGTTGAATAAATGCAAGTTTTCATCAGAAAGGAATGGTCAAAATTGATAGTCAGAGAAGAAAGTTTAAGTTTACCATTGTAGGATGCAAGCTTTGAAGTATACATTTTGAGAACCACGTGAGAAACACATTCGGAACCAAACACCTTCTTAGTATTAACCTTAAAGAAAGCAGAAATTTCGATGTTAGGCATAAATGAGTTACAAAGGTAGAGTGGAAGAGGAAAAATATTATCTGAACTGACTAAATTGGGATTAGATGCAATTATATGCAGGAAGAATTAAGAGAAGGTAAGACAGCTCTGGAACCATCGTAAGAAAAAAAAAAAAAAAAAAGGATGAGAAAAGTTTAAATTTCAATAAAAGATTCCACAAAGAGTGGGAAAAAGAATCACAAAGATTATTAAATGCATTTTTAGTTACAGAGAACAGATATTGCATGATTCAAGGATGACATTTAAGTAGCATTGGTGTTTAGTCTGAAAACGACGACTTTTCCTGAAAACAGCATCCCAAAAATGAAAAGCATCAGAATAAAGCAGTTTCATTCATGGGTTAAAAAAAAAAAAAAAAAATGTACACCTCCATGACAAAGAGAATAAATAACTTTTGTTATACTATCTACACACTCTAAGGTATCCTTCCTGGTATATAAATAATTACTTCCGAACGAAGTCACAGAATTAATTTCAATTGCTATGCAAACTTATTTTTGGCAGAAAATTGCCAAAAAGGTTAACCTCTCCTTCCCCTCCCCCCTACAAAAAAAAAATATAAAATAAAAATATATATATATATATATATATATATATATATATATATATATATATATATATATATATATATATATATATATATATATATATATATATATATATATATATATATATATATATATATATATATATATATATATATATATATATATATATATATATCTGATATTCTGTATCCTATACAGTAGGTTATAAATATAAACAATGGGAGAAGCAAAAAATGAATTTATTTAATTTTTTTTTTTGCTATTAGGTATTAATTCAAAATTTTACAAAATTAAATCCCTTTGAAAACTGTTTAATAATAAGTAATAAAAAAATGATCAAATTTACTTTTGCATTTAATATTTACTTCACAAAGAAACAAAATTTTAATTTCAGAAATAATGATAAAATTAAGCCGGGTGAAAAGACTTAAAAAATAAATTTATAAAAATTTTTTTTTTTACGTACCATGTCAGCACCAAAATTAAAGTGCAGCTTAGCAAGTCGCTCTTGTTGTTCTCTTATTTCCTTCCATTTCCCTTAGTCTCAAATCTTTCTTAAAGACTCCATTACTTGCTTTTGAGGAATTAAACTTTTCCATTATAGGTTTTTATAAAGACAAATTGGTGAATTGCTAAAATATTCGTACCTTTAAAAGTTTTAAAAACTGTATACACAATAAAAGGAAAAAAAAATTAGCTCAGATATGGATCTCCTTTATGTGTGTGATAATATATATATATATATATATATATATATATATATATATATATATATATATATATATATATATATATATATATATATATATATATATATATATATATATATATATATATATATATATATATATATATATATATATATCGTTAAGTGAGCTAAATCTGGACAAAATTAAAGATTCTTAAAATGACAAAGGGTTTAGACAAACAAATATTTTTTATATATATAAAACATTTTTTTGACTATCTTTCTATCTTTTGACTCTACAAATTTCTTAATATAAATGTCTAAGAACACGGGAAAAAGTTCTACTATCTCAAATATGAGGTCTCCGAATTTTCTCCATGATTGTGAGTGGTGGAAATCTGGACATACTGTATATCTATTTCACACACCTGTAAAACATCATTACATTTTTTTCTTTTTGTAGTTTCAAAAGAATTTTATAATAAATCGATATTAAGGCAATTTTGAAAATTTCAGAAATAACATACTTGTCAATAAGCAGGTCTGAATTAAATATATTAAGTTTTGATGGAAAGTCATGTTTCTCACTTTGCTGGCCATAATCTCATTATAGTTAACAGATTAAGTGCATATAGTTGAACCATTAGATACGAGAAAAGGTTTACACTTTAACTCCTTGCTAGAAGAATATCTCTAAAAAAAGCAAATTAAAATATTGCAATATTCCCCTATTTCCTCCTTAGGACGTTACATGTAGCCAATTACGTAGGTGAACTAATAACATGATATATGGAGAAGTCACATCAATCTCCTAGAACAGTTCTCTGATTGATGAGCTCTTATTGCTGCTAGATAATGATTGCTTCTTTGCTTTCGATTGCCAACCTCTTGTATGAACCAGTATGAACAAATGTTGCCAGATAAAAAAGGATAAATGCTAAATAAAGTATGAAGCGAGATGATTGTAAGGAGTGGAAAACTCCTGATTTTCTTGTCCTTTTTCAGTAAATTTTTGGATAAAAGCATTATCATATTCTGAATATGAGTGAATCATCAAAATATTATCGTCTTTTCACTTTATATATAACTCTCTAAGTGTCCTTGATTTGGAAGCCTACACACACACTCGAGAGAAACAGACAAACAAACAAGAGAAAACAGACCAAAAAAAAAAAAAAAAAAAAAAAAAAAGGAATTTAATTATAAAATTTCAATAAGTCGTAATGAAAACGTCATATTTCAACTTGCCAGCATTTACCCCACCAATTTTTTTTTGCATATACATTTTTTTTTACATACTTAATTCTTATAATAAAAAATATTACGATTTCTTAAGACTGAATTCCCTGGTCACGAATGATTGCATTAAAATTTTCTTCAATATATATAATGACTGGTTGTAGTCTTTGGCTTAAAGGGGAAAAGTTTGGCTGTATTTAGCATAACAAATAAAACAGAAAAGGAATAACTGAATAAAAAATAAAGGTTTCATAAAAATTTAAATCTTAGGACCTAAGACTATATATTTCTTAGCATTAAGTTATTTCTAGTCCACTGTCCCCATTGCCCAATGTATCCAGAATTATCACACTTTACGATATATATATATATATATATATATATATATATATATATATATATATATATATATATATATATATATATATATATATATATATATATATATATATATATATATATATATATATATATATATATATATAACAAATTTTCACACATAGTAACACAAACTATAATTTTATTTAAGTTTTTGTTTAACACCTACTCGTACATTTTCATAGTGAATTTTATTAAATTGACAATAATGAAAATAAATGCAAAAGAGGCAATAATGAACAGATGAATATACAGAGATTAAAACTGGGAACAAGTCTGGATACCTTTTTGGGGGAGGTACAAGTAAAGTACTTAAAACTAAAACAATAAGAACAAACATCGAAAAATAAAATAGTTTGATACAAATGAAGCTTCTGGATATAGAATACTTTGATATATCTTTTTTATCTGACTGCAAGTACAAACAATAACAAATAATTGGAAAAACAAGTGCGGGAACCAGTAGTTCATCTTTAATAAGCAAAGG
>SEYY01013363.1:7500-12500 GCA_009176605.1 Armadillidium nasatum
TACATTTAAACATTATATAATAAAATATATTAATATCGACATTTTTAACACAAACATTTTCATTTGTAAATATAATATAATATAACAGAAAATAAATACATTTTATAATAGTTTTACCTTAATTCAAATTTAGCGGTAAAATAGTTTTGGCGGGAGAATTAGGTCTTAAAGAGTGCTAGAGTGAAGTAATATTTTGTTATGTTAGTATTTTACAATTTACACTATATTTTATATGTTTTATTTTTTTAATTAATAGTTTATATTTTTATATATTTATTATTATTATTTTTATTACAAAAAGAAACTTTATTTTTAATTATCACAAGGGTTTGACTGTTGGTTTCTTATTTTAAAACAAAATGAACACAATTCACAAGTTAATGCTTGAAACAATATTCTTTTACAGAAAACGTTTTTTATATTTTTGGATAACTATTTAAAATGACACTATATATAATATATATATATATATATATATATTATATATATATATATATATATATATATATATATATATATATATATATATATATATATATATATATATATATATATATATATATATATATATATATATATATATATCAACTTGTGTTAATAGTATTATCTTAAAATCCAAATTTTAAATAACATAAAATATTTATTTTACTCAAAGAAGAAAAACTAATCAAGTTTTATTTTATCAAATTTTGTAACAAAACTCTGATATAATATCATAAAGATTCTCCCTTCCCCCCTCCCTTATTTTGGGGATATATTTTACATCTACTCCTTTTCGAAAAACACATCACTTGTTTTCGATCACCGATTAGCAGCAGAGGTATTATTTTGGTTTTAGTTCTTTTTTTATATATGAGTTAACACATTTTAAATTATTTTATATTTCATTTATATTTTTTTTTCATAAGAGAAATCATTGTAGTTTTAAACAATACTTTATTTTTATTATTGTTGTTATTGATTATTATTATTATTATTATTATTATCATTCTGTTTTGAAAGCAAAGGAAAATCTCCATCATTTTTAATTTTAATTATTATTATTATTATTATTATTATTATTATTATTATTATTAGCATTTTTTCTTTCATCATATTGCTAATATTTCATCCTCTTATAGCATAATCAAAAATACATTTATCGTAGTCATTCTTATTTTATTTTATTTATTGTAACGTTGGTATGTGTTTTACTGTACAATTTTTCATTCATATTAATCTCAAAATTTTATTAAGCTTTTATTTTATCACTTTATTATATATTTAATAAAACAAATACGAATAGCTCTCTCTCTCTCTCTCTCTCTCTCTCTCTCTCTCTCTCTCTCTCTCTCTTATCAAATATTAGGATTTTATCATTTTATTTTATTACGATATTGTTTTCCATTCATATTAATTAATCAGATGTTTCATTAATGTTAATTTTGCTTTTACCATTTTTTTTCATTTAATTAATTATGATTATAATTTTAGGTTTATAGAATGGAGTTTGAAAAATAAATTATGAATAGAAGAAGAGTCTTCTTTACAACCCCAAAAACCAGAAGAAATCCACCTGGTTATATATATAAATATATATAATATATATATATATATATAGTATATATATATATATATATATATATATATATATATATATATATATATATATATATATATATATATATATATAATTAGTGTATGTGTGAAATTTAGTATTTGTATGTAAATAATGGTTGGAAAAACTTTCATGCATAAAATTGATTTTAAAATTATTATTATTATTATTATTATTATTATTATTATTATTATTATTATTATTTGAAAGCAAAACACGTACAGCAAACATTATAAAGCAAAATTATTTTACGAATAACCTCACTAATCTCAAGGCAGCATGTCAAATTATTATTATTATTATTATTATTTTGAAATTATATGACTTCAATCCATAGATTTTATTTGTTTAATTGTAGAGATTCTAATACGTTATCTAGGTTAAAAGAATATAATATAAGAATATTAGAGACAATAGGGTTATAAGAACGTAAGAATATAAGAAACAGCAGAGGTTATAAGAACATAATATAAAAATATAAGAGACAGTAGAGGTTATAAGAACATAATATAAGAATATAAGAGAGAGTAGGGTTATAAGAACATAAAGAATATAAGAGACAGTAGACGATATAAGACCATAATATAAGAATATAAGAGACAGTAGGGTTATAAGAACATAAAGAATATAAGAGACAGTAGAGGTAATAAGAATATAAGAACATAAGAACATAAAGAATATAAGAGACAGTAGAGGTAATAAGAACATAAGAATATAAGAGACAGTAGAGGTTATAAGAACATAATATTAAAACATAAGAGGTAGTAGGAAGACAGAAGGGTTTATTAAAACGGCCCCACTCAAATTAAAGTAGATAATTACCAAACTAGATACACATGCAATATGTAACTTATTACTCTTTTTTAGAATTCTAATAATTTTGGAACCTATTCCAAATTGTCGATTAGGCAAATTGTAAATAATTAGTGTAGGTCTATTTATTGTTTTTGAATAGCAATTGCTAACATCCAGGCTGTCCATTGATAAGTTTAAGGATATATATATATATATATATATATATATATATATATATATATATATATATATATATATATATATATTATATATATATATATATATATATATATATATTATATTATATATTATATTCAAAGAATATTTTGTTAATTCTGTATCTTCAGCAGATTCATCATATTCACATTTTCATCTACAGTATCCATCTTAATTCTGCATCAGTATGTGTAGCTTGTTGTTCGGCAAGTGGCAAACAGTTTATCTAAAATTAAAACATAGTGTATCATTTTACGATAATCCTGTATTACAAAATGTTAACTGTTAAATTGCTATTTCACTTTAAATACTGTTAGGATAAGTTTTAAAATTTAAAAAAAAATAGTAATAGATGTTTTTTTGTGCTTTTAAACTAGTTTTTTTTTTTATGTATTAGGCCTAATATTTAATTTTTTTTATTTTTTTTTTTTTTTTTTTTTATAGATCGACTCACTATACCGAACTGCTGTCCCTCCGAGCAGACAAAAGTACTGCCGTTCAGGCCATCGCGAGATCAAAGTAAAAGCACATACGCTCGTCGAGAGCTGTCGAGATGCTCTCCCAGTACTGTTTACTTTAAACATAGTATAAATATATCTAGTATTTATAATGGGATAAAATTTGTAAAAACTTTAAATCAGTTTTAAATTTCACATTCACCTGACATTTAAATATATGTTGTTGGAACCTCTGTTACAATAGAACTAAAGAGTAAAGACTCTGACTTTCGGGAAATAGGAGATTTGAGAAGGACTTTTATCACAACATTCTTGCTGTACCATTTAGGCCTATACCGATAATATATATATATATATATATATATATATATATATTATATATATATATATATATATATATATATATAATATATATATATATATATATATATTAATATATATAATATATATATATATATTATATATTGTGTGTGTGTGTGCGTGCGCGTTTGTGTAAATAATTTAGTACTTTTTAATTATTTTCCACCACTCACAGATCGGGGAATACGAGAACACCGTCCCGTTTAGACTTATGTTTGTGTGCCATGCATTTGTACAGTACATAGCAAATACAAATGTAGATTGTATTCTACTATAGTAATACTTTAATACAGGTATGACCAAATCTATAGAGCAGTGACTTTAAATCTTAAAATCTATGCCAAAAATTATATGTATATACTTGAGTATATACTTAAGTTAAAGCTTTGAGCCAGCTTTGACCGGAAGGTCTTTTTTTTTTTTTTGTCTACCTGGAGGGATAGTATATAAAATGGGTATATAAAATTATATATGGGGATACTTTCATTTCAGAAATTTTCAAACCTGGAAGCCCTTAACTGTAAATGTTAACATACTTGTATTAGTATAATCTGTATTTTTGATACAATTTGAGATACTTCTTCAATATATATATATATATATATATATATATATATATATATATATATATATATATATATATATATATATATATATATATATATATATATATATATATATAATATAGAGAGAGAGAGAGAGAGAGAGAGAGAGAGAGAGAGAAACAAACAAACAAACAACAAGCAAACAAACAAACAAACAGAAAGAAAGAAACAAGCAAACAAACAAAGAAACAGAAACAAACAAACAAACAGAAAGAAACAAACAAACAAACGAACAAATAAATAAATAAAGAACTTGTTATTTTATTGTATTTGTCAACAACTTTGTTGTGTGTCTTAATCTTTAAACCAACAAAAGTTTTGCTTCAAAATAAACTCAATTGTCAAATAAATTCTTTTTCATAACGAGAAATAAATTTTATTATTTTTACATTTATCTTTTTTTTTATTTATTTCTTTATTTATTTTATTTATTTATTTATAAATTTATTTATTTATTTATTTGTTATTTATTTATTTATAAATTTATCTATTTATTTATTGATTCATGTATAAATTTATTTTATTTTTTTTTAAATTTATTTATTTATTTTTTATTATTTATTTATTTATTTACTTATTTATTTGTTGTGCTCTTCTTCTTCTCTTTGTTTTCGTTGATGCTGTTTTTTTTGATTTTTTTTTCTTTGCTGTTAAAGATGTTCTTCCTGTTGTTTTTTTGTTGTTGTTGTTGTTGTTGCTGCTGTTGTTGTAATGTTGTTGTAATTGCTGTTGTTGTTGTTGCTGTTGTTGTAATGTTGTTGTTGTTGTTGTTGTTGCTGTTGTTGCAATGTTGTTGTTGTTATTGTTATTACTATTATTATGTTATAAATGTTGTTGTCGTTGTTGTTGCTGTTGTTGTTGTAATGTTGTTGCTGATATTGTTGCCGTCGTCGTTATTGTTGTATTATTATTGTTGTTGTTATAATTGTTGTTGCTGCTGTTGTTGTTTTTGTTGTTGTTGTTGAGATG
>SEYY01013363.1:15000-20000 GCA_009176605.1 Armadillidium nasatum
TCAGCATTTGTAATCCAAGAGGGCACTTATAACTCACAATTTTAAACCATCACTTTTTCAAAATATATATATATATATATATATATATATATATATATATATATATATATATATATATATATATATATATATATATATATATATATATATATATATATATATATATATATATATATATATATATATATATATATATATATATATATATATATATATATATATATATATATATATATATATATATAATATATATATATATATATATATATATATATATATATATATATATATATATATATATATATATATATATATATATATATATATATATATATATATATATATATATATATATATATATATATATAATATATTATATACTTGTTTTGAAATGTTTAAAACCAGTTTCATTACAATAAATAATTTCTATTTTGATTTCATTAGATTTAAAAAACAAAAACAAAAATTTAAATTAAAAAAACAAAGAAAAAAAGAAAAATTTTAAATGTGAAGCTCAAAACTTTTAAATAAGAATCTTTTTTTTCTGTTTGTTGTTACCTAAAATTTTGAAGCTTAAAAAGTGAATATTAGAATGCTTTTTTTTTTCTTGTTTTTTTTTTAACCTTTACTTAATTTTTAAGAAGAAGAAGAAGAAAAAGAAAAAGAAAAAGCATAATTATATACATTGATTGCGTGTTGTTTCAGAGATATTGTTGACAACAGCATTCTTTTTACCCATTAATCTTATTGATCCATACAAACATTTTACCTGTGGCTACCTTTGGCGCCGGTTGTCTAATTAATATATATATATATATATATATATATATATATATATATATATATATATATATATATATATATATATATATATATATATATATATATATATATATATATATATATATATATATATATATGCCGTGGTTTCTGCAGGTTTCAGATACGAGAGACTGTGTAACCTTGTCGAGGTACGAAGGCTTGTCCCTGCCAGTGTTTATAGTCTGGGTCTGGAGGAACGCAAACGTCCTGTAACTTTCAGGGACTACACTGGATGGCACTAATTATCAATCTCGGTAGGGTTGTAACAGGCCTAGCAAGCTGGCAAGCGACATCAACCGCTTAAGAAACGTACGTCATGCCTCCGAACCCTGACCATCCTTTTGATCAACAAAGACCGCGCGAAAACGGACTACGATTTGTAGCTACAAAAATGAACAGAAGAAATCTGCGGTCGTTACCCTGTATGTTGGAACGATATGATATAAAGAAGAGGAAATGGTGTTGTTGAAGGAAGAACGGAAGATAGAGACAGATGTACTAAGAGTGTGTGAAACAAGGTTTTAAGGGAGAGGTACAAAGGTTCTTGTACCATGACTACCAGTTGATTTATAATGGTGGACAAGAATGAAGACACGTTGTGGGGGGTGTTTCTCCCACTAGAATTAGCACAAAGAATGAGTTATGTAGAACATATGAAGGAGCGAATCTTGGTCATTGCAGTGAAGAATGATATAATTAACTTAAGCCTCCTCCAGGTTGAATGCACCTCAGCAGGGGAGACCGATGGAAGAGAGAGAGAGAATTATTACCATAAGTTGCAAAAAAATTAAGAACAAAGCACGGTAGCATGAGAATGTGGTAATACTGGGGAATTTAAATGAAATTTAAATAGATCGATTTGGAATTGAGAGCGTGATCGAAACCTTTAGTATAAGAGGAAGAAATGTTTCTGGTGACCGTGTAATATATGAAAGAATCATGAGTATAATGAATACTTTCTATAATCACAGAGAAAACCATAAATGGACGTGATATAGGTTCAATTATATGAGACAGAGATATGAGGAGAAGACGATGATTGATTTGATGCTGACAAACAACAAAAAGCTGTTCATAGATGTAAAGAGTATATACCATCCGTGTCAGGCGACTCCGACCAACGGATGGCTGTGGAAAAATTAAGAGTAGAAAAACAGAAATCGCTGAACTGAAGACCTAGAAAAAGATTTTTTGATCGAAAACCTGCAGGACCTTGCTTGAAAAGATGAATTTCAGAGAATGTTTGGCGAGATGAGAAGAGATGGGATGACGGATGGGAGTGTGGAGAATAGATGGAGGGCTTTTCACTGAACTCTGATGAAACTTTCGGAACAGATTGTGAAAGTTAAAACTACACATGGAAGGAAGAAAAAGAAAACTTCTTGATTGAGAGAGAGAGAGAGAGAAAGAGAGAGAGAGAGAGAGAGAGAGAGAGAGAGAGAGAGAGAGAGAGAGAGGAATATGTGAATGCAAGAAGAGACAAAGTAAAGAGGAGAGTAAAAGAAAATACTGGAGAAAAATGGGTTAAAAACCTAGAGGCAGATCTTTTGGGTGCGAGAAAACTGATATATAGTGTGGCGAAAAATTATAGGAAAGGCTAAACACCAGCCTACGCAGTGAAGGACGAGGATGGAGGATTGCTCACTCGTCCAATTGATATTAATAGAAGATGGACAAACTATTTTGATGACCTACTAAATGTACCAAACAATCTATAGGATGAGATGGAGGAGGAGATGTTACAGGTGGGTAAGAGATGGCCGATAACTAGGGAGGAAGCGGACTATGAGGTGGGTAAAATGAAAAATAGTGTAAAGCCCCTGGTGAAGATATGATACCGACTAAGATGTTGAAGAGTACTGAAGAAGAAGGAATTCAATGGATGACGGAAATAATAAATAAGTGTTGGGATGAGGGTAAAACACCGGAAGTGTGAAATAGATCAGTCTTGTTCCCCTTACTGAAAAAAAAGATAAGACAGATTGTAGGAATTAGAGGGATTGCCTTTACGCCTCATATTGCGAAAGTATATGAAAAGATTTTGGAGAGAAGTTTGAGAATAATAATAGAAAACAGGCTGGATGAGTGGCAGTATGGATTTAGAAACGAACAAAAGATATATCGATCTTGTTTTTACATTAAAAATGATATGCGAAAATAACTGGGAATTTAATTTTAAAAAAAATGCTTATCTGACCTTCGTTTTCTTGGAAAAGGTATTTGACCGAGTACCAAGAAGAATTTTGTGGAGTATCTTGAAGAGAGAAGAATACAAGGTACCAAGCAAGCTGATCAGAGCTATAAAAACGCCTATATTAACTGTGTGCTCAGAATAAAGACCCAACTGAATAGCGATGACTGGTTTGAGGTTAAGATCGTGGTAAAGTAGGTAGTATACTTTCTCCGATTCTCTTTATAATCTTGATGGATTATTGTGATAGATTTGGTGCAGTGGGGGCAAGGTGGCTTAATCCTTGGCTATGTCAATGACTTGCTCTGAAAACGGAGAGAGCTTTGCAAAATTTCGTCGCTGCGTGGGATGTAGTACTGACTACTATGGGAATGAAAGTGAGTAGGAAGAAGACGGAAGTTATGTTGGCGGATAGAGAACAGGAAGAGCTGGATTTTGTGTTGGGAGATGGTGTACTGAAACAAGTAGACCATTTTAAATATCTTGGAGTATATTTTGGAAAGTTAAATCATAGAATTAGGAAAGTTCAACGGAGTGCTGAACCTTGCTGTTTTCCACTGCTTAAGGATCAGCACATCTAGCGAAAGGTAAAAACAGTAATATATACAAATATTTTAAGACCAGTACTTAATTTATGGACATAAAGCGTAAGGCCCTTAACACCAGAGCCAAAAGTAAAATACAGACGAGTGAGATGAGGGTGTTGAGAACAACTGTAGGAGTATCGAGACTGAATAGAATAAGAAATGATGATTAAAACAAAAACTAATTTCTTAGAAGAATCCTTAGTTAGAGATAGTATGTGAAGTTGTGAACCATCCAAGGATAAAGAAGAGACTTTAGGAATAATAAATAAACGGAAAGATATATGTTGTGTTGTTTTCGAAGAAGATTATGTAGATGTGTGAAAGGTTAGGTCAAGTGTATAAGGGGGAGGGGGAATGAGTTTTTGAGGAATTGAAAACAGCCATATTTTCTCTCCTCTAATTAGATAAACAAAAAATCTCATAGAGAAGAGACAACTACGATGGTTTGGAAGTTTGAAAAGACTGAATGATGGAAGGTATGTAAAGAGGTAGAGTGAGTGGACACCGGTGGAAGGAAGAAGAGCTGGCAGACCGAGAATCAGGTGGAAAGATAATGTCAAGGTGCCGGTCGAGGGTAAAGGAGGAAGTATGGAGGAGGTGGAGGAGACCAGGATGCACGAAGATCGACAGCGGTGGAGGAGTTTCGCTCGGAATGTCTGATAAGTGATTGCACTTACAGGAGATTGGTGGGAATATATATATATATATATATATATATATATATATTATATATATAATATATATATATATATATATATATATATATATATATATATATATATATATATATATATATATATATATATATATATATTTATATATATATAAAGGAATTTATCTAATTCGCTTTCGAAGTTCATGTCATGTGTAATCTTCAGATAATTTTTGGCTTGTCTTCTCCGTCATCTCTGTAATGACAGTTTAATGACAGACGAATTACGGACGCGACAGGTCTGACCTGACTTTTTGACATCCTTTTTTTTGGTGTTCCTCTTTTTTTTTTTTTTTTTTTTTTTTTTTGTCCAGAAATTCAGTTTTCTTCCACGAACTCAAGAAGGACTTTTCCCCACCACCCCTTTTATTTGGGGGGGGAGGGGATATAAACAATAGGATTATTTTAATTGCTTCTATGTAATGTTAATTATTTCAGATTATTAAGATTGTTTATATATATATATATATATATATATATATATATATATATATATATATATATATATATATATATATATATATATATATATATATATATATATATATATATATATATATATATATATATATATATATATATATATATATATATATAAAATAAATAATAGAAATTGAAATAATTATTTATATTTTACCGGTAGAGTACAGAGAATGAGCATTAACAGTTAATTTTGGGGTAAGAGACT
>SEYY01013363.1:27500-35000 GCA_009176605.1 Armadillidium nasatum
ATTAAAACGGTAATTGTCGTACATTAACAAAATTAGGCAATATTTCGCCACTTCGTTTTTACAGTCTATCATTTTAATGATAGTCTTAATTTGACAATTATCTTGCGAGATTGGATGTAGCGATGCTAAAAAAAAAAAAAATGATAAAAAAAATTTAAAGAAAAAAAAAAAATTTCGTGTATCATCCATAAAAATAATAAAAAAAATTGATTAGAGATTTTAAAAAAAAAAAAAAAATTTAAAATAAAAATATAATTTTTTTTACTTTTTCCAAACCCTTTCTTTCTTACTTAACTTTCAATATGTCAAAATAAACAAAAGTTTTAGCAAACTACAGTCAAAATTGTCTAATAAATAATATTATTATTAGTAATAAATATTATTATTACAGTAAATTCAATACAATTAGAAATAATACTTATTACTTAAAATCAAATACAATAATTAATATTTAAATACGACTCTTAAACCAAAATTAAATAAAATTAAAAATATTAAATAGGGTAAATATTGATTAAGCCATCTTCCAATTTTTTAGATATTTAGTATATAGGCTATATCTTTTATTTCTTTATTGTGAGTAAGATATAATTATTACATGACACAAGGCAAGTTTGTTGCATGTCACAAGGCAAAATCCTTATCTATTTTATCACGAGGAAATGTTACATGTTAATAATAGTTATCATGTGCTCTCCCTCTCTCACTCTCTCTCTCTCTCTCTCTCTCTCTCTCTCTCTATCTCTCTCTCCTCTCTCTCTCTATCTCCTTCTCTGTCACTATCTCTCTCTCTCTCTCTCTCTCTCTCTCTCTCTCTCTCTCTCTCTCTCTCTCTCTCTCTCTCTCTCTCTCTCTCTCTCTCTCTCTCCAAGGAAGTTCTTATATGCTTAATAAAAATAAGAGAATTTCACAGATTGCAGAATATTGCAGTACTGTTTTTATTTATTTAAGAGACATATTCGCTATTTGTTAATGACCAAGGCCAAGGTAGGGTGACTGACTCGCGTGTTTGAAGGCTTCGAACCCTCATGTGTATCCTAGGAAGAAACGTCGTGTATAGGTGTAAAAATGCTATGTTGTCTGAAACGGAGATGCGGAGCCAATGACTAACCATGAAATATATAGTGAAGGCTCTGGTTCCGTCATTTTCAAATTGTTCAGACCTCGCCATTTTCAGAAGAAGAAGAAGAAGAAGAAGAAGAAGAAGAAGATTAATATTATCTTATGATTCTTCGGATCTGAAAAATTTTGAATTCGGCTCCGACCTTGGCATCCGCTCACACTTCCGGTCACAAAATTTTCACCTCCAGCCCACAACCTTGATCTGGACTATAATGAGAACAATACTTACTCTCTCTCTCTCTCTCTCTCTCTCTCTCTCTCTCTCTCTCTCTCTCTCTCTCTCTCTCTCTCTCTCTCTCTCTCTCTCTCTCTCTCTCTCTCTCTCTCTCTTTCTTTCTTTCTTTCTTTTTTTTTTAATTAAAATTCACATCTCACGGGCATTGCCCCATTCAAGGAGGGGTAACTTTCTGAGTGGTTTTTAACTACAGGTTATTGAAGATAAATCTTCAAAACGTTTCCACGTTCAACGTTCAAACTACATAATAGAAAACTTCAATGTAAAAATAAGTTAAGTAGGAATTCGTATTTTTAATTTCTAAAATTTTGGCTTATAAGATTAATCTTTATGCAGCTCATATATATAGTTTTTATTATTATTATTATTATTATATTATTATTATTATTATTATTATTATTATTATTATTATTATTATTATTATTATTTTATCTTCTCTTCTTTTCTTCTTCTTCTTCTTCTTCTTATTATTATTATTATTATTATTATTATTATTATTATTATTATTATTATTATTATTATTATTATTATTTTAATTGCTATTATTATTATTATGTTCACACTCGCAACTTGGTAGAATTCAAGACCTATTGTTGGAACGAACCTTTACTTCTTAATATTTCTTTTTATTATTTTTGATAATAATAATAATAATAATAATAATAATAATAATAATAATAATAATAATAATAATAATAATAATAATAATAATAATAAATAATAATAATAATAATAATAATAATAATAATAATAATAATAATAATAATAATAATAGGGATCTTCATTTTTTACTCCATCCCTTCTTTATATATATATATATATATATATATATATATATATATATATATATATATATATATATATATATATATATATATATATATATATATATATATATATATATATATATATATATATATATATATATATATATATATATATATATATATATATAGAAATGCCCAAATCTAGCAGAGTTTCTAGCGTAAATGGGTATGATTTAATCAAAATCGCCCGACCCGGGCATGGAATGACCCGAACAAGTAAGATATTTGATCTAGCAAATTTTCGTCACTGTATTAACGACCTTCACACTTATTATGCTGAATAAAGGGTCACATTGCAAAAAAAATTGTCCTAACGAATCGTTGTGACAAGTGGCAAGAATGACACAGTAAAATTTTCAATAGAGAAAAGACATGTTAAGCCTAAGAGAGTCGCTTCACCGATTTATTTTTCAATTAGAAAATAACTGAAAAAATTTGTTGTGACATTTTTTGCCACATGTCCCAACGATTCGTTAGGACAATTTTTGAAGTGATGCACATAGAAACCTCGAAAAACAGGATAAGGATTCAGAAGGATGTCATGTTATTCGTATTAGAGCCACGGAGCCGAAGACCTAATTCAGGTGTTGTGTTCACCTATTATTAATAAATGAAAATTATCATTAAGGATATTTCGTCATGGTTTGTTAACAAAATATTAATGAGATAAAGTCGGGAGGAGAATACAAAGGGATTTCGTGGGAACAGAAAACGCTTGCCTAATAATAATAATAATAATAATAATAATAATAATAATAATAATAATAATAATAATAATAATAATATGATAATAATAATGATTATGAAAATAACAATAATAAAAATAATAATACTGATAATAATAATAATAAAAATAATAATAATAATAATAATAATAATAATAATAATAATAATAATAATAATATAGAACAACAACAGCAACAACAACAACGACAACAAAAACATCATTAGCAACAATGAAAACAACAGTAACAATAACAACACAGCAACAACAACGACAGCAACAAAAACAGCAACAGCAACAATAAAAACAACAGCAGCAACAATTACAATAACAAAAACAACAACGACAACAACAAAAACAACAGCAACAACAACAACAAAAACAACACAACAACAACAACAACAACAACAACAACAATAACAACAATTAAAGCAGCGTCAACAGGCAACAACAACAACAACAACAACAACAACAACGAAGAGAAAAGAAACAAAGACTATAGAGCGCATTGTGAACGACTTTGATCTATGTTGTGAATAATACACAAGAATCATGCATAGCAAATTAGATCTATTGAATAACACTGAATAAGAGATTTTCATTAAGAAGAATTGAAGTAATTTACTCAGAAAGAAAACATGAATTAATAATAATAATAATAATAATAATAATAATAATAATAATAATAATAATAGTAATAATAATAATAATAATAATAATAATAATAATAATAATAATAATAATAATAATAATAATAATAATAATAATAATAATAATACTGAATTATCTATTAGGAACTTCATAGTTAGAAAAATAAAGATTAATGTTGAGGATAATTCAGTAGTTCAAAGTAATCATAAGTCTGAGAGTAATTTTATTGAAGTTGAAGTTAATTATAACAATAGGATATTTCTAATATTCGGGGGGAAGGGGGGGTAGTTCTAAACATGAAGATGATTCTTAATCTGAGAAATTATTTCTTTATCGTTGATGGACATTCTAAATCTGAGGGCAATTCTAAATATATAGCAAATTCTAAATTAGAGGGTAATTATAATGCTAAGGTTAATTTTAAAGTTGAAGGTAATTATAAAACTGAAAGTAACTGTAAAATTGAGGGTAATTCTTAAGCCGAGAGAAATTCTAAAAGTAAGGGTAATTCTAAAGCTGAGGGTAATTCTGAGTATTATTTATGTTATAAAGTGAAGGTTAATAATAAAATTGAGGTAATTCTAGGTGGAGAGTTCATAATAAAAATTTACAACTAGTTTAAGATTATATATATATATATATATATATATATATATATATATATATATATATATAATATATATATATATATATATATATATATATATATATATATATATATATATATATATATATATATATATATATATATATATATATATATATATATATATATATATATATATATATTATATATATATATATATATATATATATATATATATATATATATAATATAATAGTCTGTGAGCTATTTAGCAAACGTGAAATTTTGTATGCAGAAATAATAGTCTGAGAGCGATAAAAGAGGATAATAAATGACCTGTTGCCCTGTGTCAGTACAGTCGGGAGGTCCTCTGAATTAGTATGCATGGCAGTTGCTTATGAGCTTTCTCTTTGCGCTTTCCATTCGAACTGTTTTGTGGCAGAGGCAATACTCTGTCTTACCAACTAAGTGAGCAGACTTTAATACTTTCTTATGTATATAATAGTCTGTGCTGCATATATATATATATATATATATATATATATATATATATATATATATATATATATATATATATATATATATATATATATATATATATATATATATATATATATATATATATATATATATATATATAATCGATGGCAATCAATTTCAACACTTATGGCTGAATATTAATTACTTAGGTATACAATTTCAAAGATATGATCATATCGGCCTTTTATTTCTTTACATATTTATATATTTCTACTTTTAAATATTGGTTCAAAAAAAAGTTTTTTTTTCTTTTTTTCTTTTTAATTTTCATCGAAAAATTTAAAATGAATTTTATTTTATGATTTTAATAATTAATACGGTGACTTCCTTATCGCACCTGTCACCCGTCGTCAGGTGTGGGTGAAAGGGTGACAACATTTTAGTCAACGCAATAAAGGAATGACTAATTTCTAAAGTCATTTTTGTTGTCACTTGTGTAAATAGTTATATATATATATATATATATATATATATATATATATATATATATATATATATATATATATATATATATATATATATATATATATATATATATATATATATATATATATATATATATATATATATATATAATGTTAATATTGCAATAACCACAATCAATAAGTTGGAAAATATATAACACTTACGAAAACATAAATAATGCTTTCCTCCTTCGGCGTCGAACCAACGCATGTTGCGACTGAGAACAATATACACTACGTTTTATCGTTGAACTATCCTCGAACCTGTATACGAAAAGTTCGATTCAAGAACAGCTTTAAGCGACCGAGCCCCTATCAAGGCATCATCACCAGGTTTTCACTCTGTCTTTCAACTTGTTCGAGAATAGGTTAATGGTATAGGGCGTCCAGTAAGTTGTCCTCAGTCGCAACATGCGTTGGTTCGATCCCAGAGGAGGAGAGCCTTCTTAATCTTCCAGCAAGTGTTATATATATATATATATATATATATATATATATATATATATATATATATATATATATATATATATATATATATATATATATATATATATATATATATATATATATATATATATATATATATATATATATATATATATGAACATTATGTATTTATTTTTTATTTTCCTATAGAAGACTACAGATATAATTTTCCTTTCACATTTCGGACTCTGTTCTTTTACCACAACAAACAAACACACACAAACACATACCTACACACACACACACACACACACACACACACACACACACACACACACACACACACACACAATCTCATTTTATGCTCTTTGCATTTTGTCTCTGAGAGCTTTCTTTATTTTTGCGTTTCCAGAAACAAATATATATTTTCTGACAATGCAATAGAATATCTACAATATTGCCTTCTTCTTAAGAACTCAAATTCACCTCTCTCTCTCTCTCTCTCTCTATATATATATATATATATATATATATATATATATATATATATATATATATATATATATATATATATATATATATATATATATATATATATATATATATATATATATATATATATATATATATATATATATATATGAGACCTATGTAGAGGTTCAGAAGCTTCCAGAGCTAGTTCACTTGGGAAGGTACTTCACCTTGTAGTTGAGTTTTCATATTTGTTCAAGAAATCATTGGAATAGTGGGAAGATATCAAAGCATCCGCCAAAGAGAGTCGATTTGTTGCCGGAAGGTAGATTTTAAACAGGAATGAGCCTAGTATGAGAGTCAGTTTACTTTAGACCTACCCTCGCTCGGGCATACATCCACTGACATGCCTTGTGCAACACTGGATTTAAGGAGTACTGTCCCATATCTCGTGTGGGGCAAACCAATAAAAAAAAACTGAATAGGATCAGTTGCCTGGTGACCACCAGTAATAAATTTAGAAACCGAAAGATCCAGGACGAGTGTTTTTACAATTCATCTGCATAACGAGTCAGCATACAGCGGGATTGGGCAGAGTAGAGAACAGTACCCGATATATATATATATATATATATATATATATATATATATATATATATATATATATATATATATATATATATATATATATATATATATATATTATATAATGGTTTTTTTATTTCGTATTGCAATATATCATGTCAGCATTCTGGTTTCATGTACTAACATCTAATAAAGAAAATATGAAATTACGCATTAACTCGTATATATATATATATATATAATATATATATATATATTATATATATATAATATATATATTATATATATATATTATATATAATATATATATATATATATATATATATATATATATATATATTATATATATATATATATTATATATATATATATATATATATATATATAATATATATAATATATATATATATATATATATATATATATATATATATATATATATATATATATATATATATATATATTATATATATACAGAACGCCACCGCTCACGGGCAGAGCCTTTTTCAAGGAGGGGGCACGCACACATGGAAAAGATATCATTATAAACATACACACCTAACACACAGCCCTCAGGTGGGCGCAGACGGAAGCCTTAAAAGTGGAAGATTAAATACAGGAGGAAAAATAGATGAAGGTAGGAGAGTTCCACAGAATAGAGGTGGCTGAAAGAAAGAGGTACCACAACGGGCTAGCCTGGATTTCCTACGTCCACACAAAATTGGTAAAGAAAGCAGGGCACCCCTTGTGCAACGAGGACGACGCAATGGTGGAGGAATGCGAGAGGCCAATTCCCTGAGCACCTGCCATTGTATATATAATATATATATATATAATATATATATATATATATATATATATATATATAT
>SEYY01013363.1:50000-55000 GCA_009176605.1 Armadillidium nasatum
AGAGAGAGAGAGAGAGAGAGAGAGAGAGAGAGAGAGAGAGAGAGAGAGAGAGAGAGAGAGAGAGAGAGAGAGAGAGAGAGAGAGAGAGATAGACAGCGAGAGATAGATAGATATAGATAGCGAGAGATAGATAGATATATAGATAGTGAGATAGATAGATAGAGATATAGATAGATAGATAGATAGAGAGAGAGAGATTCTACCCCTTCATCTCAACAAATACATATATTTAAAAACATGGCCTTTTCTTCTTTTTTTTAAAAATAAATAAATAAATGGTAGAACCGGTTCCAGGCCACCGTCGTCATATTGGGAAAAAAAAGGTGTTAATCATCGTCTTGCCTCAAGATTTCTAAAATTAGGAAAATTTCTTCAATCAGATTGGCAAATTGTTGCCCCAAGCAATAACCACAAGAGTAAAGAGAACATAAACACACAAACACACACACAAACACAACACACACACACACACATACATACAAAATATATATATATATATATATATATATATATATATATATATATATATATATATATATATATATATATATATATTATATATATATATATATATATATATATATATATATATATATATATATATATATTATATATATTATATATATATATATATATATATATATATATATATATATATATATATATATATATATATATATTTATATATATCTATTTATTATTATTATATATATATATTTTCATTTTTATCTGCAAATGTATGTTTCTATATTTATTATTTATCATTTCCGTGCTGTATTTATTAATCTCTCCTTCATGTCAAATCCAAAGGCGTCGCCATTTTTAATTTATCATTGGCGGCCATTTTTATCTTTTTTATTTTCCGTTTTTGATCATTTTAAAATCCCTCGGGAAGTGTTGGTTTACTTAGAATGTCTGGTTATATACTTATTTTTGTTTTTATTCATTTATTTTTTTCTTTCTCTCTCTCCCTCCTTTCATCTGACTCTCTCTCTCTCTCTCTCTCTCTCTCTCTCTCTCTCTCTCTCTCTCTCTCTCTCTCTCTCTATCTCTCTCTCTCTCTCTCTCTCTCTCTCTCTCTCTCTCTCTCTCTCTCTCTCTCTCTCTCTCTGTCTCTCTAAATCCCTCTTTCTCAATCTCCCTCTGTCTCTCTTTCTTCCTCCCTCTCTTTCTCTATCTCTCTCTCACTCTCCCTTTCACCCTCCCTCTGTCTCTCTCATATAAGGGATCTCGAAAGCTACAAGATCTTCAATCCCTCCAGTATAACCTGAAGATCTCTTCACATCTTCAGAAGATGGCTTTGAGATATCTATGTCAGCCTTGAGCCTCAAAGCTCTCCATTACCTGGTTTGAAAAAAGTAATTCAACTCTCCCTTCAAGTAGGGCAACATTCGAACCCCCTTTCTGTCGTCCTCCTACAGTTGTTCCAGAAGGTTTTAGCAAATATGGACAATTTTAACATAACCACTTTAATAATAATAATAATAATAATAATAATAATAATAATAATAATAATAATAATAATAATATAATAAAATATTATTTTATTATTGCTATTATTATCATTATTAATATTATTATTATTATTATTATTATTATTATTATTATTATTATAATAATTAAAAAAAAAAAAAAAAAAAAAAATTTTATATATATATATATATATATATATAATATATATATATATATATATATATATATATATATATATATATATATATATATATATATATATATATATATATATATATATATATATATATATATATATATATATATACATATAAAGATTTTATTTCTGAGCATTTGTTGCCATTTTCAAGTAACGTATTTAAGTTTTCAAAGAAAGTTTCTTTATACATATAATTGGTTGGTATATTCAGAATATGGTGGAGGCGCATTTTTCAAATTGTGTGTGCTTTTTTAGTAAAGATTGCGTAGGAAAAGGGAGGCATTAGATTGCAGGAACGTTACTCTCTGAGTGTTTTAAAAAGTACAAAAAAAAAGGTGTTGAGAAGTTTTCATGCCATCTACAAACTTGAGTTACACTGGCAGATAATTTTTTCTACAGGTTGCAAATGGGTTTTCTTGTTATATTGTTAAGCAGTTAGATAATAATCGAAAAATACAAGCCGAGGAAAACCGCTTGAAGTTAAAATCTATCGATAGCAATATTATTTTTTTGAAAAGCAAGAATTAGCACTTCGCGGAAAATACGAATCTGGAGATATATTATCAGATGATAATGACAATGTATCCAATGGCAATTTTCGAGCAAATAATTACGGTTTCGAATAGATGCTGGAGATAAAACCCTTCTTGATCATTTCTTTGCTTTGTCAAAAATTTCACAATATATTAGTTCATCTATTCAAAACGAGCTAATTCATTTATGTGGCGAGATCATAAAAAGCGAAACTGTTAATAATGTTAATAGTGCAAAATGCTTTGCTATTCTTGCTGACGAAACAACAGATATATCAAAAAAAGAACATGACATTATGCCTCAGGAATATTGATGAATCATACAAAGTTAAAGAAGAATTTGTGGAGTTTGAATCCGAAGAAGGATTAATTGAACATTTAATTTCCATTTAATTTCCATTTAATTTCCATTTAATTTCCACTTTAAAACAAAATGGAATATGACTTGAATACATGATAGGTCAAGGATATGATGGATCTACTGCAATGATGAGCGATGTTAAAGGAGTCCAGTCCGTTGTTAGAGAGATCTGCCCAACAGCTTTGAATGTTCATTGTAGTGCTCATGTCTTAAATCTAGCTATATTTCATGCTTCTAAAGTTCTCATTGTTCAATTTTGCTTGAGTACCATAAAATGTTTTGGAAACTTTTTCTCGTCTTCTCCAAAAAGAACCTGTGTTCTTAAAGATAATATCAAATCTGATCTACTTGAACATAAGAAGAAATCGCTTCTTACTCTGTGTGAAACAAGATGGGTGTACAAACATGATGCTGTATTGAGATTTAAAGAGCTTTATTTAGCCGTCGTTCATTCTCTTGAAAAAAAATAGAAAAAAACTGTAATGGTGAAGTTTCAAACCAAGCACATCAATTACTAAATTATGTACTTGATGGACAGTTTATTGTAACTTTCAGTTCTTAACAAAATACTTTCAAAGAACGTTAGGAATTTCAAAACTACTTCAGAAACTTGATTGTGATTTAGCTGAAGCATTGAATCATATATTCGATATTAGTAAAAGTTATACAAAAATGGCCTTTAGATGCAGACAGATTCAGTATTCAAAGATCTCTTTGATGAAGACACTTGTCTTTCTTCAAAATTAAATATAACTATATCAGTGACTCGATATGCACTTCGTCAAATAAACATGTCTAAGTTAAAATACTCCAGAGCAATATTATAAAGTGCATCTTTTTATTCATTTGTTAGATAAATTTATAAATGAATTGGAAGACCGTTCCAAAAAACATAATAATTTGTTACGATCGCTTCATAAGAGCAGGAGAGTTGATGAGACGAAGAGCCCTAGACTCCACTTCTCAAGGAGAGCTGTATGAGTGGAACCACTCCATATATATATATATATTATATATATATATATATATATATATATATATATATATATATATATATTATATATATATATATATATATATATATATATATTATATATATATATATATATATATATATATATTATATATATATATATATATATATATATATATATATATATATATATATATATATATATATATATATATATATATATATATATATATATATATAATTATATATATATATATATATATATATATATATATATATATATATATATATATATATATATATATATATATATATATATATATATATATATATATATATATATATATATATATATATATATATATATATATATATATATATATATATATATATATATATATATATATATATATATATATATATATATATATATATATATATATATATATATATATATATATATATATATATATATATATATATATATATATATATATATATATATATATATATATATATATATATATATATAATATATATATATATATATATATATATATATATATATATATATATATATAATATATATATATATATATATATATATAATATATATATATATATATATATATATATATATATATATATATATATATATATATATATATATATATATATATATATATATATATATATATATATATATATATATATATATATATATATATATATATATATATATATATATATATATATATATATATATATATATATATATATATATATATATATATATATATATATATATATATATATATATATATATAATATATATATATATATATATATATATATATATATATATATATATATATATATATATATTATATATATATATATATATATATATATATATATATATATATATATATATATATATATATATATATATATATAATAGATATTAATATATAAATAATAATATAAAAAATTTTAACCGTTGGAAGAATTTTGAGGAAAATTGAGAAATAAAAAATAAATTCTTATAATAAATTTTATTACATAAGTAAATTTTACTTCTTTATAAGCCTCACAAGAATCGTACATCTGGCAATGTCACTTTTTAATTTTTTTTTTAGAAATTGGAAAACGGGAAATATTCCAAATCGTCGACAGGAAAAGTAGTCGACAATATCACCATCACTCACGGGTCGGGGGGTACGGGGAGCTCTGCCCCCCGTAGACAAATGTTCGGTTTTTTACATGCCCTACTTTTTAATTATCAACTTATCGTTCATTTTTTATTCAAAAACCGATTTTTTTTTTTTTAACTTTTTTTCACAACTTTTATTTTCTTTATCAAAATCCTTCAAGGATTCCAAAAATGTTATTGTTTTTACGTACGTTTAGTACTTTTTGAGATATTTAAGGGGACCAAAGAGCAGTCTGACCATATATATA
>SEYY01013363.1:62500-65000 GCA_009176605.1 Armadillidium nasatum
TCCTCCAGAAGGGTACGATTTTTGCAAATTTTTTTTTCAAGTGCTTATATAACTTTTTTCTAGACGTGATATCAAAAACCTATTCCCACCAATGCAAGAAATTGGGGCAAAGATATTCAGCTAAATTTTCAGCTCATGTGGACCAGTGGTTTGATCCAGTTATTAATTTTTTTCAACTTTGGGTCCAAATAAGTTTCAAACCGTTATAGACTCAAAAAATGCTCGAAATCAACTCAGAACTTCGTTAAAAAATTCACATACTTTGAAAATTTCAGCTCAATCAGTCAAATAATAAAAAAAAAATTTTCAAACAAAATATAAGAAAATTAAGATTTTTTTTTTCTGTTTCTTTTGACCGCTCCTTTTCTGCTAGTGAATGTTCATCTTTGTGTTTTGATTTTAGATACTCCAAAAAGATTTGGTTGAAATTTTTTACTTGTAGCACCCGGAGGTTCTCTTCTAATTTTCTGACTGCAGATGTTAACATTTAGCTATTTCGAGCCTATCCTGAAACATTGTAAAGTATTCAAATACTGCAGAAGCTGATCTTTTAGCCATATTGACTGAAAGTATAAACAAAATAATAATTTTTAAATAATGCAGCTAAATGATACAAGTTTGATACATGGCAATAAAATAACAATGATATGTATAAATACAGGTTAAATTGATAATTTTATATCTTACATTTTTTCAAACTTTACCTTAGGGTCTTACTTAAGTAAACCTGTTGAATCACTATTATGAATTAGAATAATTTTTTTTTTTTTTGTACTTTTTTTAAACTTTAACTATACAAAACTGTAATTTTTGATTTTTTTTTTTGGAGAAAATGCATATAATCATTAATTTAAGTGAATGTTGGCTATTCTACTCCTTCCTTACAATTAAATAAACCATTATATCTAATTTTCTTAACCTTAAATTTCAGTGCTTTTGACCTCTTTACAAATTTTAGGAAACCCCGGCCAGAACCCCGGCCCCGGCCCCGGCCCCGGCCAAAAATTTGGGTGACCCCCCGGCCCCGGCCCCGGCCAAATTCCAACCCCGGTCGGTATATATATATATATATATATATATATATATATATATATATATATATATATATATATATATATATATATATATATATATATATATATATATATATATATATATATATATATATATATATAGAGAGAGAGAGAGAGAGAGAGAGAGAGAGAGAGAGGTAAACATTTAAAGCTCTTAAAAGTAAAACAAATTTTCCAAACTCCTAAAATGGAAAACAAAGGAGTGGCACAGTGGAAAATAATAATAATAATAATAATAATAATAATAATAATAATAATAATAATAATAATAATAATAATAATAATAATTATTATTATTATTATTATTTCTATTTTTCTGCTCCTGCATTGTCATTTTTCTCTTTTTATTACAAAAATATTTCATACTAAGAAGCTCTTTACTACCCTTCCCCTCATCCCTCCTTTTCTTTCTTTTTCTTTTTATGCTCCGTCTATCTGTACTGTCCTCTCTCTCTCTTCTTCTTCTTTATTTTTTTATCTCTTCTTTTCTTTCTTCTTCCCTATTCATTTCTTGTTTCTTTCATTCGTTTTCTTTCTCTTTTTATTTCTTTCTTCCTCTCTTTCTTTGATCCTATTCTTATTATCACTATGCTTGGTCCTTTGCTCCTTTCGTTCTTTGTTAATCTTCCCCCCCCCTCCCCCTTATTTCATTTCCTTTTGTCTGATTTCATGTTTTAGTTCCTTTACGCTTCTCTCTCTCTCTCTCTCTCTCTCTCTCTCTCTCTCTCTCTCTCTCTCTCTCTCTCTCTCTCTCTCTCTCTCTCAGTTTTGTTTTATACTTCTCTCTCTCAGTTTTAAGTCTCTTCTCTCATCTCTCTCTCTTTCTCTGTACTTCTTTCTCTCAGTTATACAAATCTCTTCTCTCATCTCTCTCTTCCTCTTTTTCAGTTTTGTTTTAAAACTCTCTCTTTCTTACTCTCTCTGTTTCATTTTTCTCTCTCGCCTTCTTCCTTTGTTTCTTTCTGTGCTTTCATCACGATATAAATTTGTCATGGTAGAAAGTCTTCTTTCTGTGAAGCGGGACTAGTAAAGGTCGAAAGTTCGTATGACGTCACAGTGAATCCGAAGCCTCATTGGTCGTTTTTTATTATATTTTCAAATAAATTTTTTAAAAAAATCAATAAATAAAATAAAATAATTAATTAAATATAAGGAAAAAATATATATATAGTAATTAAATAAATTGAAAATTATAAAAAATGTGACATAATTTAGAAAATAAAAATGTAATAATTTAAATGAAAATAAATAAATAATAAATGAAACAATTGGTTTGAAACTTTTGTATGCTTTTTCACAGTAAAAATTTTTAATTTCTATACTTTTTATTGCAGTACTTTTTCAGTGAATTACTTTTTTATTACTGTACTTTTTTTTTTTACTTAAACGTTTCGTACAATTTTTTAAACTATTGTACTTTTTTTTTA
>SEYY01013363.1:70000-132500 GCA_009176605.1 Armadillidium nasatum
CACAATATCTCGACACAATCTCTCGACACGGCTATGATGTCTTCGAAAACATACAATTCAAACCTTCATCTGTTCTTAATATTTCGGCGTATCCTTTTCTAGTGATCTTTCTTGGAAAAATCATATTACTTCTCTTTTTAAACAGGCTTCAAAGAGGTTGGGTGTTCTGAGGTGCCTTAAGAATTACTTCACCACCCCAGATGCTTGTTCTTTATAGTGGTTGTTGTTCGTCCCTGTATGGTTCCACTTGTATAGCTTTCCTTGAAAAGGTAGTCTAGGGATTTTCGTCTTATCAACTCTTCTGTTCTTACTAATTCTCTAGTCTTTCTTCACGTCGAATTGTTTCTTCACTCTCTACACTACCGTTACTACAATTATTACAATACCTCCTCAATTGAGAAGGGCTCGTGCGACACGCCATTCTACACAGTCTCATCCTTTCTCTATCGAACTTTCTAATCCGAGTCTTAACCGCTATGCTCAATCTTACATGTACTCTATTGGTAAAGTCCGTAACACACTCCCTTCATCTCTTTTCAAAACTACTTATGAGTTTCACACCTTTTATCGCCATGTATCGGGGCATGTCATCATTTAATTTAACCAGATTTCTGATTTTCTCTTTAACTCCGGTGGAAATTCTAGTAGGTTTCTGGCCTTTGCCCACCAGAGGCATATATATATATATATATATATATATATATATATATATATATATATATATATATATATATATATATATATATATATATATATATATATATATATTTTCAAAGGTCGAAATCGCCTTTCAAGGAGGTGGTGGCAAGGATGAGGAGACAGGACGAGAAACTAGAAACTAAGGAGGAAGGGAAAACTGAGGAGTGTGGAGTAATTGAGGAGGAAGGGGGAACTGAGGAGGAAGGGAAAACTGAGGAGGAAGGGAAAACTGAGGAGTGTGGAGTAATTTGAGGAGGAAGGGAAAACTGAGGAGTGTGGAGTAATTGAGGAGGAAGGGAGAACTGAGGAGGAAGGGAAAACTGAGGAGTGTGGAGTAATTGAGGAGGAAAAGGGAACTAGTGGGGAAGGGGGAACTGAGGAAGTAGGGGGAACTGAGGAAGTAGGGGGAAGTGACGAGGAAAGAGGAACGGACGAAGGACAGGAACTAAATGAGGAACAGGAGACGGACGTGGAAAGTACCTACAGGAGAATAGTTAAGAGGAAGATATAGATTTAGCATTCGAAGAGGGATCAGTAGACGAGCAGGTGTTAGTAGGAGAGGAGGAACCAACAGACAAATAATATTTTGTGAACCAAGAGTTGTTTACCAACGAGTCTTAAACGGACCAGGAGTCTTAAACGGACCAGGAGTCTTAAACGGACCGGGAGTCTTAAACGGACCGGGAGTCTTAAACGGACCAGGAGTCTTAAACGGACCAGGAGTCTTAAACGGACCAGGAGTCTTAAACGGACCAGGAGTCTTAAACGGACCAGGAATCTTAAACGGACCAGGAATCTTAAACGGACCAGGAGTCTTAAACGGACCAGGAGTTTTAAACGGACCGGGAGTTTTAAACGGACCAGGAGTTTTAAACGGACCAGGAGTTTTAAACGGACCAGGAGTTTTAAACGGACCAGGAGTTTTAAACGGACCAGGAGCTTTAAACGGACCAGGAGTTTAAACGGACCAGGAGAGTCTTAAACGGACCGGGAGTTTAAACGGACCAGGAGCTTTAAACGGACCAGGAGTCTTAAACGGACCGGGAGTCTTAAACGGACCGGGAGTTTTAAACGGACCGGGAGTTTTAAACGGACCGGGAGTTTTAAACGGACCGGGAGTTTTAAACGGACCGGGAGTTTTAAACGGACCGGGAGTTTTAAACGGACCGGGATTCTTAAACGGACCGGGAGTTTTAAACGGACCGGGAGTTTTAAACGGACCGGGAGTTTTAAATGGACCGGGAGTTTTAAATGGACCGGGAGTTTTAAACGGACCGGGAGTTTTAAACGGACCGGGAGTTTTAAACGGACCGGGAGTTTTAAACGGACCGGGAGTTTTAAACGGACCGGGAGTTTTAAACGGACCGGGAGTTTTAAACGGACCGGGAATTTTAAACGGACCGGGAATTTTAAACGGACCGGGAATTTTAAACGGACCGGGAGTTTTAAACGGACCAGGAGTTTTAAACGGACCAGGGAGTTTTAAACGGACCGGGAGTTTTAAACGGACCGGGAGTTTTAAAGACGGACCGGGAGTTTTAAACGGACCGGGAGTTTTAAACGGACCGGGAGTTTTAAACGGACCGGGAGTTTTAAACGGACCGGGAGTTTTAAACGGACCGGGAGTTTTAAACGGACCGGGAGTTTTAAACGGACCGGGAGTTTTAAACGGACCGGGAGTCTTAAACGGACCCGGAGGACTTTTAAACGGACCGGGAGTCTTAAACGGACCTCGCAGGCTCTGTGAACAACGAGGAGTCAGTCATCTAGAATTTTTTACGAGAAGAGAAGAAATCCACGAACGAGGAGAGGTCTGTGGTCATAGATTTTTCCAATTACAAATCAGCTGGAATGAAGAACTCCTTGAAATATTAACAATCCGAGTATATGAATGGATCGAACGAGGAGGGAATAGAGTACTATCACGGAGCAGTGAGGTCGGAGTAGTTCTCGAACAAGTTGAGGCCAGTGCAGTAGGAGGAGGGATCGTACTAGAAGGGTCTCTCGCAACAAGAGAGCCCAGCGAAAGTGGAGAGGTCAACGAACGATCAGCGATCAGAGGAGGAGAAATCAATGGAATAAGAATAACTAGCAGACGACAAATAGCTTACGGAGGGCGAGTTGGCAAGAAGCCGAAGAATAGTTAGAAGACGAAGAGAGATCAGACGATTCGAGATCATAGGACAAATCGATATAGGAATAGGAGTATTAAGATTCGGAGAACCAAGAGTCAACAGACAAAACATATATTAATGGGAAGAATTCTATGACGATTACGGAAGTTAGCAATCTAATTTTTTTTTAAAATTTAAGTAACTCTGAAGTTTAATATTTTGGAGGAATGAAACTTAATGAAATTTTTAAAATAAAAAGAATTTTATATTAAAAACAATTTTTTAACATTTTAGCAGCAATATATGAGTTTTTGCCCTTATTCTTTATTTTCTCCTAAATTTGCGAATCGTGAACTTTGATAAAATTATTTTTGGCGTTTATTTCCTAATAAATTGACGATAGTTTTTTTTTTTAAACTAATAAAACCTTAATAAATATCAATTTTAAATTTTTTTTTTTTTTTCGTGTGTAACTATATATACTGAGCGGTAGTATTGATAATTGATATTAAATCACTTTTTTCTGGGTAAAAAACTTCTATAGAGTTCTTTGTAAATAGAAAAAGGGTATCCAGTTGGTTTATTTTCTTATTTATTGAAAGAAATTGGCTAAATATTTGTTAGTAATATTTGTTGGACAATGAAAGAAATTGGATCAAATTTGTTGGTCATGTCATTGTACAAAAAAAAAAAAAAAAAAAAAAAAAATTTAAATAAATTAAATAAAAAATAAAAAAAAAAAAAATGAAAAATAAAAAAAATTAAAAAAATGAAATGAAAATAATAAAAGAAAAATAAAAAAAAAAAATGTCAAACACCGAAGTAGATATTAGGAAAGTGTGATACGATGAGAATACGAAAGTTTGAAAATTTATAAGAACTAATCGAAAATACTAATATTTTTCAAATATAAAAGAGATTGAGGCTAAAATTTAAAAAAAAAAATCAAGAGTGCAATTTGAGTTCCTGTGAAATCATTAACTCTTTGACAAATAGATTAAGGCCATTTTTGAGCAAATTTATAGTAAGTAGTAATAAGTTGTCATTGACTAAAAATAAGTGACAAGTGTCTGCACAAGATTATAAATTTCACTCTCAAGAGTAAGCTAGCCTACCCGTTCTTTGAGCATTAAAGATTATGGCACTGTTTATGTAACTTTTTTTTATCAACTATTCATGGTTTCATTAAGTGCTTAATTGGCAATAAGCTCACCCAGTAACCACCAATAATGTTATCTTAAAAAAAAATTTTAAAAGTCGTCGTGGGATTATTGAAAGCATGCATACGGTTGTAACAACCATATCGGGAAGCTAAAGATTTAAATTTTAGAAAAAATTAAATGTTGCTAAATTTTAATCAGATTTTCATTTGATTCATTCAAAAATGTCCAAAATACCTATCAGAAAAGCCATGTTTTACATAAAAAAGAAAGAGATTAAGATTTTTTGTTTTCTTTGATACTCCATTCATTCATCCTTTCTGGGAGAGCATCATGACCTCTCATAGCGTGTGGACGTTTTTACGTCTTGAGCTCATGATGGCCTGAAGGACAGTATATGTCCTCGTATGTGAGGTTCGCTATTCTTTCTATTTTAACTGTAATAGATCATATTTCTTACAGCCTTCACGAACCTCTTTGGAAGACATCAGAGCTTCTTCGTTGGTGGTAAAATAGGCCATCAATTTCTGTAATCAATATAAGTGTATAAAAGTGAAGCAAATCTGCCCTTCCGAAATTTAAAGGAACAAATCTAACCCTTAAGTAGAAGAATTCCTTTTACTTATGTTCTAACTTAATAAACCGTTAATTAAATTAGATTTATGATATAATAGTGACAACCAAAAGACCTATGTACTTGTACTTGATTGAAAATAACTTCTCAACAAAATTTTAAACGACAGTTTCGTTAATCACCAGGTTTTGAAAGCCATTTTAAAAGTAAAGTAACTGTAAACGCTGCTGCTGAACATGGAAATTATTTTTTGTCTGCCCCAACTGTAACTGGATCAATTTATTTTTAACTAGAATATAAAAGATATAATAATAAAATTATTTTTTGATCTCGTTGAGGATTTAAAGTTCCTGATGTAGCTTCTGGTTCCGGCTGCGAAATATTTGATTGTAGGAAATGGGTAATGAATTTTAGGTGTTGAGACTTTGATAATTCGTATCTCATAACTAAATAAAATATTAAAAACTCTAATATTAAAAAGAGAAAAAAGAAAATTTACTCGCATTGAAAAAACAAATAAAAGTTTTAAATAGGCTCTATAATCATTGGTAAAGTTTATGTAGTACCCATTGTCATCCATATACATCGATTTATTTTTAGACTTGTTGTATATTACATATCTAGTAAGGAAAGAGAGAAAGTGGTTTTTGATGGACCTATGTGGGTTTTTTAGAATTTCTGTTCTTATAATACATATTTTAAAGGGATGAAACTGAGAAAGTCTTGGTAGGCCCATTTGTTTTTATCTGTGGAGTGCAATATATTTTAAGTTATATACTTTCATGTTTTAAATTAAATCTGAATATCTTTAAAAGTATCACCGATTTTATTTACCTCTGAGGAAATATGTCATCAACACACAACTTCTAAAGTATCCATTTCGCAATCTTTCTAAATATTTAGCCCTATTTTAAGCTCGACATAACTATTTTATAACTATATTCACAAAAAAAATATAAAAAAATAAAAAAAAATAATAATAATAATAGGTGTATAAAAGCGGTTCTTAACCTGTTGATTGCGGACCGCCGGTGAAGAAGCAAATGATGTTTTCAGAGAGCTCCGTGAAGGATTAAGAAATGTTATGATCTATTACAATTAAAATACAAAGGATGAATGAATGAAATAAGTACCAAAGAAAACCCAAGAACAAAATCTTAATCTCACTTGCTGTTTGTGGAAAACGTTTTTTCTGACAGGTATTTTGTGCAATTTTGAATTACATGAAAATAATCTGCGTTTTTGTAACAAAATTTTTATTTTTGACATTTTCATCCTTTTCAAAAGAAAAAAAAAAAGTTGTATTATAAAAAAATTCTGTACGTATAATAGTTAAAAAGTTGCAAAATTAAACTTACAACTTTTTAATTTTTTTTATATTTTTTTGTATTATACTTTACTCATTATTTGGATGTTGTTTGTTTCATAGAACCGTTGTCATTTTGTTAGTGTCGAATTAAAAAAGCAGTTGGTAATCGTGAGCAATAAAGTTACCAACGTTCTCCAGAAAATATTAATATTAAATGTAAAAACTATAAATTAAAAAAAATAGTGAAAAACGTAAATGCATGGCACACGATAATATGTCTACGGGGGGTTCCGCCCCCGTATCCACGACCCGTGGGTGGTGGTGATAAAAATAGTATATATGACACGTACAAAAACGAAAACTATGAAACTGAAACAACGAATCGGCGAGCGTGTTGCTTTCACGTGACTTTGGAATACCAACCTAAAAAAAAAAAAAAAAAAAAAAAAAAAAACTTCTATAAAGTTCTATTAGGTAAAGAAAGTCCCATTATTTATTAATTATACGATATAAATTATAAAAAAAAAATTTAAATGATTTCCTAAGAGAAATAATTAGAAAATCACTTGACTTAATATTCCAGTTCAAACTTTTTTTTAACATTGCATTTCATTACTATAAATTATATACATTACTGTAGACTTCGGAAATGTATAAATATTTTTTTTTTCAGTTTCTTAACAAGGAGGAAGTGTTTCTAATGCTTTGTTATTACTCAAACTTGATTAACACTAAAGAAGTTTATAAATGGCTACCACTGTACTTACACTATGGAACAGCAAAAAAAAAAAAAAAATAAATATATATATATATATATATATATATATATATATATATATATATATATATATATATATATATATATATATATATATATATATATATATATATATATATATATATATATATATATATATATATATATATATATATATATATATATATATATATATATATATATATATATATATATATAATATATATATATATATATATATATATATATATATATTCAAATATATTCTATTCTAGTGTGTAATATATATTTTTATTTTTATTCGTGAGAAATGATCTTGCGATTTCATTTTTCTTTTAAAAGGGAGTAGGTAAGACGGCTGAAATATATAAACACAAAATATACACAATGAACTACCAAGTGAATTCAAAATGGCGTCAAGTTTTTCTAGTTATTACTTTTTTTGTGTGTGTGTGTCTGACAACAAAGGGTCCTTACTTCGGCATTTTTTGAGTGAGGCCAGATTTATTCTTTAATGGTGGTTTTGAATGTAAAAAAAAAAAAAAATTAATAGTTAGTTTAAAAATGGAAAATAAAAAATTTACGTTAGTTTGAAATCTGTTCAGTACTGTTTTTATTTATTTATTTATTTGTTTTTGGTTTTATTTTCAAAATTTAACAGATTTGAAAAAAATAATCAAAGTGCAGATGCTCTTTCAATTTATTACCATGCTATATGATTAAGTGATTTTTAATTTTTTTTTCAATATATCTTGAATTTAAAACTTACATTGGGTGTTTTTTTTTTACATATTAGGGTCGAAATATTCTATTCTATTTCATTCTATCAACCATTCGCATTTCAAATATTAAGGTAAAGGCCATCATTGACCTTTTCTATCTCGAAGAATACGAAACTTTCAAATGCTATAAGTCGTGTTTTAAAATGGTGGAAAAAAATTAGGCCACTACAATATATGGTCTGCATTTATGTATACTCTATTAAACTATAAAGAAGAATTACGAAATGAATTGAATTAGCTAAAGTGATGAAAACATTTTTCCTTTATTTACATATTTTAATTGTTATGTAACATTAATGGCAAAGACCTAGCATTCGCTGTGTTAGGCTAATTTGCTGTCAGTTAGGCTTACTTTTATCCTTTAGGTCTGTTAGGTTGCCGAACTAGTTTGTTAGATCTAACAAACTAGTTCGACTTAACCTGGACTACGAGTAAAAGTACGCATAACGGCCAGTAAGTAGACCTAACCAACCAAACGCATGGCCTTTTAGAACGTAGTAATAATGTAAAAAAAATTTAAACCATTGAATATGCCTAATTTACTTTATTTAATAATATTTCGTCTTCGTAGTTTGTTTATTATGGGGGAATAATTTTTTTTTTAACTCGGAAATCGGAAATAGCTATAAAATTTCGTACGATTCCTTCCGACGCTGATGCAGCAACTTGATATTGCAATGCCAAATGAATAATAAGTTGGGGAAAAAATTCTAAAATTTTATTTTGTGTTAATATTCTTATAATAATTTGAAAAGGTGGTAAGAAAAAAAAATTGTATGATGAGAGGGTGTAAAGATGAAAAAAGTTTGAGAAGACATGCTCTAAATGTCATTTGTTGTTTGGTGAATTAATATTAAATTTGATAGGTTGCATAGAGATACTCCACCTACTTTGTGGTTATTTTTATAGAGTAGAAACATTCTATTCTCTCTCATTCTGTTAACTATTCACACTTCAAATATTAAGCTATAGGCCATCATTAGCATTATCTATCTAAGAATACGAAACTTCAAAACTTTACAAATCGTGATTGTTTCAAGAATGTAAATAAAATTATGTACAGTCATGAACAGAAGTTCGTTCCTATTAAGCTGGAAATAAATATTTATATAAAATGGAGATCATTTTATAAAAGCTCTATTTTGAATAAAAAGAGAATAAAAACATTGAGAGGGGCTTAATTGAACTGTGATTGGCTGAATCTGAGATGATCTCCATTTTATATAAATATTTATTTCCAGCTTAAGAACGAACTTCTGTTCACGACTGTACAGTTTGAGGTTTACATTTGTTTCTACTCTATAGTATGCAGTCTACATTTATGCTTACTCTATAGTATAATTTAGAAAGAAATAAAGCTCAAGACAAATGCATGCCATACTAAAACGTGTGGGTGGTGGTTGGAAATAAAATAATTTTCAGCAAACTCGAATCGGCTTGTAGAAGATGCTAAGCCCAGCGGAAAGCATATTATCGTGTGCAATAGATTAGAATTTTAAATCTAGAGTCGTTTATTTATTATATAAAAAAGGACTTATCAGTATTTAAAAATTTGTGAAATAGAAACGCGAATTAAGTTTCAAAATTATTCCATAGTAAATAAAGAAAAACCCCTGAAATTAATCGGCATTCCATATAGATCTATATTTCTAGCAACTTGTTCTTAAATGTATGAGCGTAGGCCTAATTTAAATTAATGTTAGGAACTCCATTTTGTCCACAAATTGTGTTTACATTTCTAAAATTTGGAATTCATTTTTACAGCTTTTTTTAATCAGTAGAAGGAAATAAAAAATCATTTTTCTTCGGTTTTATCTTCAATATAATTTCCACAATCTCTGGTAATGGAGATAGTCTTTTAATTCGGATTTTAGAAACAAATTCTGGAGAAATTTACAAAGGAAGATTCGCTCCATCTCACAAATCGACGGACATAATAGTAAGTTGATTTTGAACCTTAATTTAAGTTTAGGTCCTTAATTCTATTTTACCTTAAACTTCTAAATATAAATGTCCAATAATTTAAACTATTTTTATTCTTGACAGGATATATATATATATATATATATATATATATATATATATATATATATATATATATATATATATATATATATATATATATATATATATATATATATATATATATATATATATATATATATATATATATATATATATATATATATAGACGGAAGTCTGCACAGTCACTTACTCAAATGGAATGACAGTTGCATTACAAAATGTATTGATAAAACATTTCAATTTAATGGTATTTCTTCTGGTAAACAAGGTTAAAAAATCTTTGTTTCTTTTTACTAATATGAAGAATAGTGGTGGAGATTCTCCCAAATGGTAAGTCATAGATTCACAATATATATATATATATATATATATATATATATATATATATATATATATATATATATATATATATATATATATATATATATATATATATATATATATATATATATATATATAATAAATATATAATTTTTTTTTTTTTTTTTTTTTTTTTTTCGGTAAATATTCCTCTGTGGAGCTAGACATATCGAAATCCTTCGATACAGTCAGGCACAAAGCTTTAATTTCAAAACTTCCCTCTTTCGGAATCTATCTTCTCTCTAATTTCCTTTCTGGTCATTCTATAGCAGCTGTTGTAGACGGACACTGTTTTTCCTTTAAGTGGTGCTCGTCAAGGATCTGTACCATCCCCAACTTTTTCTACTTTTCGTTAGTGACCTTATCTCTATTACTTCATCACCTCTCCACCCCTATGCTGATGACTTCACCCCTTATTACTCCTTTCACTTTGAAAAGAAGTTAATTGTCGCAAGAAATGTGGCCTTGGAGGAACTAACCTCTGATCTCTGTCGTATTTTAAATTGGGCAGAGAAAAGCTGATCGTTTTCAATGCATCAAAAACTCAATTTCTCCATCTTTATACTTGACACAAACTTCCATACAACCATGACATCTTTTTCGAAAACAATCGATTCAAATCTTCATCTGTCCTCAATATTCTGGGTGTTTCTTTTTCTCGTTATTTTTCTTGAAAAGATCACATTACTTCTTTTTCTTAACAAGCTTCTAAGAGGTTGGGTGTTCTGAGGCGCTTTCGGGATTTTTTTGAAGCCAATCCAGTTGCTTGCTCTTTATAGGGATATTGTTCGTCCTGTTTGGAGTACGCCTCACACATCTGGGGTGGTTCCACACATATAGCTCTTATTCAAAAGATGGAGACTAATGCTTTTCGTTTTATAAATTCTTTTGCTCTTGCAAACTCACTACAATGCATTGCGTCACTCTCTCTATACTATCGCTATTACAACGGACATTGCTCTTCTATACTCCCACGTCGCATACCTTCTCCATTGAGAAGGGCTAGCACGACACGACTTTGACACAGTCTCATCCTTTCACTGTCCAACTCTCCGATCCCAGATTTAACCGTCATGCTTAAACTTACATGTACTCGACTAGTAAAGTCTGGAACACACTCCCTTTATCCGTTTTCCCAACTTCTTTTGACTTGAACAATTTTAAAAGCCGTGTATCGGGTCATGTTGGCCATTGATGACCAGATTTCCGACTTTTTCCCTGACTCTGATGAAAAATGGTAGGCCTCTAGCTTTTGCCCAGCAGAGGAGATTTTATATATATATATATATATATATATATATATATATATATATATATATATATATATATATATATATATATATATATATATATATATATATATATATATATATATATATATATATATATATATATATATATATATATATATATATATATATATATATATATATATATATATATATATATAATATATATAATATATATATATATATTATATATATATATATATATATATATATATATATATAGATATATAGATATATAGATATATAGATATATAGATAGATAGATAGATAGATAGTATAGATAGATAGAATAGATATATAATAGATATATATAGATATTATATATAATTATATATATATATATATATATATATATATATATATATATATATATATATATATATATATATATATATATATATATATATATATATATATATATATATATATATATATATATATATATATATTATTTATATTTATTTTCTAAGGTCGAAGTAGCTTGCGTGAAAGATACTTACAAGGTGGTGGCAAATATGAGGCGTCGGATGATGAACGGGAAACGGACAAAGAAAGGAGAACGGACGAGGATCTGGGAGCAGATGAGGAAAATAAAAAAGATAAAAAGAAAGTGAGTACGGGCGAGAAACGGGGAACGGACAAAGAATGGGGAAACGACGAGGAACAGAAAATGGATAAGGAAAGGGGAACATACGAGGAACGGGAAGCGAACGAGGAACATGAAACTGACGAGGAACGGAAAACGGATAATGAAAGGAAAACTGACTATGAAAGGAAAACTGACTATGAAAGGAAAACTGACTATGAAAGGAAAACGGAATATGAAAGGAAAACGGACTATGAACGGGAAACGGACAAGGGACAAGGAACGGACGAGGGACAAGAGCCTGACGTGAAGGGAGGTTACAGGAGAGAGATCAGAGGACGATGCGGAGTTAGCAGGCGAGAAGGGATCAGTGGATGTGTAGAGGTTAGCAGGAGAGGTGGAACCAACAGACTAGGAGTGTCCAGCTTACAAGGTGAGTTAAATGGACTAGGCGGGTTCAGCGAACTAGGTGGGCACAACGGATTAGGTGGACTCAACGGATTAGACGGGCTCAATGTATTAGGCTGGCTCAACGGATTAGGCTGGCTCAACGGATTTGGCGGGCTGAACGGACTAGACGGGCTGAACGGACTAGACGGGCTGAACGGACTAGACGGGCTGAACGGACTAGACGGGCTGAACGGACTAGACGTGCTGAACGGACTAGACGGGCTGAACGGACTAGACGTGCTGAACGGACTAGACGGGCTGAACGGACTAGACGGGCTGAACGGACTAAGGGGGCACAACGAACTAAACATAATCATCAGGGTCCTCGAACTACTCATGATCAACATATTACGAGAGCTCATTGAACTAAGAGTGCTCATCGAACTACGCATGATCAACATACTAAGAGGGTTCAATGAACTAAGCATGATCAACATACTACAAGGGTTCAATGAACTAAGCAGGCTTAGAGAACTACGAGAGTTCAGTGAACTATACAGGCTCTACGAACAATGGAGGCTCGACGAACAACGCATGTTCAACGAACTACATATGCTCTATCTTCGACCCAATCTCAACGAACCAAGCGAGCTCAACGAACTACGAAGAATTAGTCTACGAGAAACTTTTAACATAGGAAGAGTTAACATAGGAAGAGTTAACATAGGAAGAGTTAACATAGGAAGAGTTAACATAGGAAGAGTTAACATAGGAAGAGTTAACATAGGAAGAGTTAACATAGGAAGAGTTAACATAGGAAGAGTTAACATAGGAAGAGTTAGCATAGGAAGAGTTAGCATAGCAAGAGTTAGCATAGCAAGAGTTAGCATAGCAAGAGTTGACACGGGAAGAGCTAATACAAGAAGAGTTAACACGGGAAGAGCTGACACGGGAAGAGCTGACACGGAAAGAGCTGACACGGAAAGAGCTGACACGGAAAGAGCTGACACGGAAAGAGCTGACACGGAAAGAGCTAATACGAGAAGAGTTAACACGAGAAGAGGAGGAGGCACCAGTGGACGTAGAGAGGTCGGTGAGCAAGGAGGAGTCAATGGATTAGGACGGCTCACCGGACTAGGAGAATTCAGCCAACCATTAAGAATCCAAGAACAAAGGTCGACCACTGAAGGAGGAGTAGAGAGTACACTAGTACGAGCCAACGCAATAGGACGAGTTACCGAACCAGGTGATGCCATCACACTAGGAAGGTGTGAACGCATTAGAAAGAACTGCCACAACAAGAGACCCAGATCAAAGAGAAGAATTCAACGAACGATCATTGATAAAGAGTAGGAAGAAACAGTGGAATAAGTGGAGGAGGGAACGCATTAGAAAGAACTTCCAAAACAAGAGAGCCAGATCAAAGAGGAGAAAGTCAACGAACGATCATTGATAAGAGTAGGAAGAAACAGTGGAATAAGAGCGACATTCAGCCTACAAATGACTAGCGGAAGAACTAGTGGTCACAGGACAAATATTAATTAGAGGGATCAGAGGACTAATAATAATAGTACTTAGAGTACCAAGGGTCGACAGACAAAGGAAATGTGGATGGGAAGCACGCAATAACAATTACAGAAGTTAGCAATCTGATATTTTTTTTTTAGAATTTAAGGAACTCTCTGAAGTTAAATACTTTTGTACAAAAAGAAAAGTAATGAAATTTTGAAAATAAAAAAAAGGAATTTTATATTCAAAATCTTTTGAAGGTTTTGTAGCAATAAATGCGTTCTAGCTTATTCTCTTATTTTATCCTAAACTTATAAATCAAGAGCTTTAATAAAATTATTTTTGGAGTTTTATTTACTAATAATTTACTTTTTTCATACTAATAAAACATTAGTAAATATCAGTTTTAAGCTCGGGGGGGGGGGGTTCTGAGTTACAATATCGTGTGTAACTACACACATACTGAGCGGTGGTACTGGTAATTGATATATATTAAATCATTTCTTTCGGGTAATAAGTTTCAATAGAGCTTTGTAAATAGAAAATGGCTACCCAGTTAAGGATTCTTTTATGCAATCAAAGAAATTGGATAATTTTTGTGGGCAAGTCAGTTGTACAAAAAAAAAAAAAAAAAAAAAAAAAAAAAAAAAAAAAAAAGTATGAAACACCGAAAGAGTTATTAGGTAAATGGTTTTCTCAAGATACTAGAAAAGTGTGATAAGATAAGATAGTGCTTTGACGATTATATAAGAACTAATACTTGAAAATACTCAATTACATACTAGGAAATATCGGCGGAAGAAAATACTTCTCAAAAAATATTTTTTAAGTATAAAAGATATTGAGACTGAAAAAATGACAAGTGTGTAATTTTAGTTCCTGTTAACACAGAACCTTAATGGCAAATTGAGTTAGACCATTTATGTACAGTCGTCAACAGAAGTTCGTTCCTATTAAGCTGGAAATAAATATTTATATAAAATGAAGATCATTTCAGGTTCAGCCAATCACAGTTCAGTTAAGCCCCGCCGAATGTTTTTATTTTCTCTTTATTCAAAGTAGAGCTTTTATGAAATGATCTCCATTTTATATAAATATAACTATCTGAAGATCCTGACAACCTCCAATCTTTCAGCAATACTATTTTTATCTGATTTAAGAACGAAAAATATAAAAAGTTCAGGGACTTTAAGAAATTGAGCTCCATTCTAATAGAAAGTGAATTTTAAAAGTTTGCAGTAACTTTATAAGAAGGTAAACCTTGATGAAAACATGTATACGGTTGTAGCATGTGGGAAGCTAGAATTTGAACTTATAGAAGAAATCAATAATTAAATTTCTTGCTAAATTTTAATCAATATTAATTAGTGTTTAAAAGTGAATGGAAATCTGCCCTTCCAAAACATGCAGAAACAAATCTAACCATTAAGTAGAAGGGTTCCTCTTACTCATATTCTAACTCGATAAACCGTTAATTAAATGAGATTTATAATTATGATAAAGTGACAACCTAAGTATCTATGTATTGCATTGGCTGATAATAACTTCTCGCCAAAAAATTTTAAAGGACAGTTTTGTTAATCACCAGTCTTTGAACGACATTTTAAAAGTCAAGTAATTGCAGCCGCTTCTGCTGAGCTCTAGATCAATTTATTTTTAATTACAATTTCGAATATGAAAAAAAATTTATTGTAATATTATTTTTTAATCTCGTTGAGAATTTAAGTTTCGGCAGAAAACACGGAAAATGAGAGAAAATTCCACAAAACAGAGGTGGCTGGAAAGGAGGAGACATCACAGCGGACAAGCCTGGAGTTGGCTATATCCACACAATTTATGTGCAGACAATACACCCCTTGTGCTACAAAGACGCCGTAAAAGTTGAGGTATGAGGTATACGAGCGGAAAGTTTCCTCGAGCATTTGCCGCAGTAATACCTATAGAAAAAGAGAAAAGACAACAAACCCCACATTGGAAAGATAAAGGGTCATGAGAATTAGAAAGAATGAAACAGTTTATAAGTCCTTTAGCCTTTGACTTAACCCTACCCAAAAGACTGGTGAAACCTGAGCCGTCCAAGATATGAGGGCAGTACTCCATACAAGGGAATACTTGTAAAATTGGGGTAACTGCGGTAGTATAGAGAGAGTGACGCAACAAGTCAACGGGCAGAAAGAGATTGGAGAGAACTATTGAGAGCAGGAGAGTTGATGAGACGAAAAGCACTATACTTGACCTTTACAAGGAGAGCTCTATGAGTGGAACCACCCTAGATGTGAGGCGTACTCCATACAGGGGCGAACAACACCTCTATACAGAGAAAGCAACTGAGGTGTCGTGAAGAAATTACAAAGGCACCTTAGAACACCCAACCTCTTAGAAGCTTGTTTAGAAGGAGAAGTAATGTGATCTGTTTCAAGAAAGATCACGAGAAAAGGAAACACCGAGAATATTAAGAACAGATGAAGGTTTGAGTTGTGTGATATCGAAGAAGATATCATAGTTATGTGGAAGATTGTGTCGAGTAGAGAGATGGAAAATTTGAGTTTCTGAGGCATTGAAAACGACCATGTTTTCTTTGCCCCAATTTGAAATACGTGAAAGATCAGAGGTTAGTTGTTCCAAGGCTACCTACCCTCCTTGTGTGCATTAACTGTTGTTGGGAGGGGCGTTTTCCAAACTGGAAAGAGTATTGAAGGGTGGAGTCCTCGTCATAGGAGTGGATAGGAGACGAAGTAATAGAGACGTCATTAATGAAAAGTAAGAAAGTGTTGGGGATGGACAGAACCCTTAGGAAAACCACCATTAAGGGATTTATGGGATGAAACATGGCCGTCTACAAGAGCTGCCATAGAACCACCGAAAAGGAAATCAGAGAGATCACAAAGGGAAGCATAGATTCCGAAAGAGGGAAGTTTGGAAATCAAAGCTTTGTGCCAGGCTGTATCGAAAGCTTTCGATATGTCCAGCGCGATATCAAAAGATTCACCGAAAATTTTCATTGATACTACTCCTTTCATTCATTTTATCTATTTTAACTGAAATATATACATATATATATATATATATATATATATATATATATATATATATATATATATATATATATATATATATATATATATATATATTATATATATATATATATATATATATATATATATATATATTTATTTATATTTGCTTATTTTACAGAATGTAATATATATTTATCGTGAGAAATGATCTTCCATTTTTCTTTTAAAAGAGATATAGTGGACATATAATTAAATTGAAGGTAAAATTTACATGATAAGACTAACCAACGAATTCAAAATGGCGTCATGTTTTTCTGGTTATTACTTTTTTTTATTGTGTCTGACAAAAAAGTTTCTTTACCTTAGTGTTTTTTTTTTTTTTTTTTTTTGGTGGGGCCATTTATACTTCAATGACTATTTTCAAGTGAAAAAAAAATTTTTTTTTAAATGTAAAGTATTAAAAAATTTTCAAGTGAAAAAAAATTTTTTTTTAAATGTAAAGTATTAAAAAATTTACGTTAGTTTGAAATTTATTCAGTACTGTTTTTTTTTTTTTTTTTTTTTTTTTTTTTTGTGATGCATTTCAAAATTGACAGATTTGGAAAAATAACCAAAGTGTAGATGATCTTAAATTTATTACCATACTGTATAATTAAATGATTTCCTTGATTTTTTTTTTTTTTAATATATCTTCATTTTAAAAACTACTCGATGTGTTTTATATATAAATATATAGGAATCAAAATATTCCATTTCATTCTATTAACCATTCGCATTTCAAAAATTAACCCAAAGTCTATCATTAACCTTTTCTATCTCGAAGAATAAGTGTGTATATATATCTGTATTTAAATAGGGTGGGGAGAGGGTCCAGATTTTCTGTTGTGAACCCCTAACAAAAGGTGTATTCTAGATTCCGTTTCTCTTCATTTTATTTGATTCATTTCGTGTCAGTGTTTGCATATTTATGCATACTCCATAGTATAGTTTAGAAAGAAATGAAGTTGCAGATTAAAATTTTTATAAAATTTAGAAAATTTATAAAAAAATTTTTATAAATAAAGTGAAATAAATAATTGGGTACAATTATTTATTTTTAAAATATTCACAGTGATTCAATTTCAAATATAAGAATTGGATATCATACTATAATTTTTGAATTCTGGATAGATTTTTACTCTTCCTTCTCATGTGCTATTTTTTTGTTTTGTTTTGTTTCGGAGAGCGGACTTCACCTACGAGGGCATATGCCGTCCCTCCAGGCAGAGAAAATACTGCCCTTCAGGCCACCACCAGTTCAGAGCGAGTGGACCACACGCTCCGAGAGCTGGTGATGCTCTCCCTCATATGCTATACCTAGTACCTTATTTCCTAAAATCTATTTACAGGTTGTTCTGAAGAAATATTTTCTTGGTATGGATCAAAATACAAATTCCAATTTTAAATTACCTTTGATGTTTTTTTAATTTTTTGGCCGATTTTTATCACAATTTTTTGAAAATTAAAACTATCGAAAGTTGTAAATTAAAGTTTCTCAAAATGTTAGTTGCGTGTAGTAAGAAAGGTTATGAAATTTTATTTTGTAATTTAAGCTTTTATATTACGGTAATTGGAAAAGATGGTAAGAAAATTTTTGCATGATGAGAGGGGATAGCGATGAAAAAAAGTTTGAAAAGCCCTGCTCTAAATGTCATTTGTTGCTTAAGGAATTAATATTAAATTTGATAAGTTGCATAGAGATACTCTACCTTCTTTGGGTTATTTTTATAGGGTAGAAATATTCTCTTCTCTCTTTGTTAACTATTCACATATCAAATATTAAGCTATAGGCAATCATTAGCCTTTTCTATAGAAGAATACGAAACTTTAAAACTTTACAAATCATGATTGTTTCAAAATTATAAAAATAAATAAGAAACTACAATATGTGGTCTACGTTTGATTATACTCTACAGTGTGCAGTCTACATTTATGCTTATTCTATAGTATAATTTAGAAAGAAATGAAGCTGAAATGGGTGGTGGCTTGGAAGTAAAATAATTTTTCATCACCACTCAAATCGGTTTGTAGGAGATGCTAATGCCCCACGGTAAGCATATTATCGTGTGCAATAGATTATAATTTAAAATCTAGGGTAGTTTATTTAATATAAAAAGGGGCTTAAAAGTAGGTTTTTATATTTTGTGAAATAAACACACACACAAACGCACATACAATGTATAGTAAGTTTCAAAATTATTCCATAAATAAAAAAAGATAAAAACTCTTGAAATAAATCATTTATTTCAGTAGTCCAAGAAGTCACCTCTGTTATCAGTCTAGGGGCCACCAAAGTTCACGTATCTTTCACGATAAACCTACAGATCTATATTTCTAGCAACTAATTGTAATTTAATGTATGCACGTAGGCCTAATTTACATTAATGTAAGCAACTTCATTTTGGCTATAAATTGTTTACATTTCTAATATTTGGAATTGATTTTTACAGCTTTTTTAACAGTAGAACGGAAAAAAATCGTTTTTCTTCGGTTTTATCTTCAATATAATTTTCACAATCTCAGGTAATGGAGATTGTCTTTTAATTCAGATTTTAGAAACAAATTCTGCAGAAATTTTGAAAGGAAGATTCGCTCCATCTTACAAATCGACGGACATAATAGTAAGTTGATTTTGAACCTTAATTTAATAATAGGTCTTTAAATTCTATTTTACCTTAAACTTTTAAATATAAATGTCCAATAATTTAAACTATTTTTATAAACTAGACAATTATAATATAATATATATATATATATATATATATATATATATATATATATATATATATATATATATATATATATATATATATATATATATATATATATATATATATATATATATATATATATATATATATATATATATATATATATATATATATATATATATATATATATATATATATATATATATATATATATATATATATATATATATATATATATATATATATATATATATATATATATATATATATATATATATATATTTATATATATATATATACAGGAAGTCTGCGGTCACTTACTTCAATGGAATGACAATTGCATAAAAGAATGTATTGATAAAACATTCCAATTTAATGGTATTTTTTCTGGTAGAGAAGGCTAAAAAAATCTTTTATTTGCTTTTACTATTATGAGGAATAGTGATGGAGCTTCTGCCAATGGTAAGTTATTTATTCTCAGTATATAGGTAATAAATTCTATTTCATAAGTTATATATATATATATATATATATATATATATATATATATATATATATATATATATATATATATATATATATATATATATATATATATATATATATATATATATATATATATATATATATATATATATATTAGGGATGGAGCGATACCAAAATTTTTACCGATACCGATATACCTAAAAATTCCTGAAGCCGATACCCGATACCTATATGAAAATATGCCGATACTACTACCGATATTTATTCCTATACAAATTTTTTGCCGATACCGATACCGGTATCGGAAAATATGCCGATACTATACCGATACTTCACTCCATCCCTTAATATATATATATATATATATATATATATATATATATATATATATATATATAATATATATATATATTATATATTATATATATATATATATATATATATATATATATATATATATATATATATATATATTATATACTACCCTCTGGAATAGTGTGAGGGGGTTAGATTCTCTGTTGTGAACACTTGAAAAAAGGTGTATTCTAGATTTAATTTGATTACTTTCGTGTCAGTGTTTATATAGTTTTTAGTTTATTATTTACTTTTATATGTAGCTATCGTTAGTTTATTATTCACCTAATTTTTTTGTTTTTTTTTTTCTTTCTTTTTTTGTATTGATGTCTTTGTTGGTATTATTATTATTATTATTATTATTATTATTATTATTATTATTATTATTAGTGTTTGTTTTACTAATTTTCTTTTTGTTTGCATTCCTTAAATACCCCTTTAGTATTTCAATTTTTACCTTATTGCATAGTGGTAGGTGTGTACAGATACTTTTCTACCTGGAAATTTGCATCAGACTCCATCTGATTATATGAAGCAAGATTTGTACCAACTTTTTTTATTTAATCTTGCTCACGACCTAGCATCGTGTTTGGTCTTTTTTTTCTCTGACTCATCTGGAACAGCTATAATCAGAAGTTCAGTACCATCTCATGTGTACCTCCGAGTACAAACTTCATAGACTCAACATATATGGATGGGGACTATTTAAATTAATATATTATAGATTTAGATTTTAATGTGTATCCGAACTCCTGTCTTTAAGGTAATTGACATGCAAAGGGTAAATGGATCTTTAATTTTAGATTACTTTACGAACTGACACCTTTTTCTTCCCCCTTGTAAACACCTGAGAGGCCTCTGCCTCCTTTCGACACAACAATATAACTGAAGCAGACCTCACCTCAGGTGTCCAAGAAGTCAGTTCTGTTATCAGTCTAGGGGCCACCAAAGTTCAGTTATCTTTCATGATAAACCTACTTTGGACCTTCCTCCTGAAAAATCCTCTGAATTTTCCATTCCGAATGTATTTTTTGTGCGTGCTAGTAATTCTACACAACTTACTAATCAAAGTGTTATTAAAATAAGCAATGAATTAAAATGACTCCTCAATACTCGTTGACCCTTAGGTCACCAAAAATGATAAATGACACTTTTCATCCAAGATGCGACTGAGATGCAGAGCAAGGTCCTAGATAACATTTCGACATTGAGTTACTCGTAATATCTAGTTCAGATAGATTTCGTAAAACCTCTAAGGGTACAAACGGTTATCTCTAGTTCAGATAGTTTTTGTAAAACCTCTAAGGGTACAAAGGGTTGTATCTAGTTCAGATAGTTTTCATAAAACCTATAAGGGTACAAAGGATTATATCTAGTTCAGATTTTCGTAAAACCTCTAAGGGTACAAAAGGTTATCTCTAGTTCAGATAGTTTCCGTAAAACCTCTAAGGATACAAAGGGTCATCTCTAGTTCAGATATTTTTCGTAAAACCTCTTAAGGGTACAAAGGTTTATATCTAGTTCAGATAGTTTTCGTTAAACCTCTAAACACGTAGATTCTTCAGATGTCGGAAGTTTGGATATTTTAAGAGATATTGACGAAGAACTCAGGATTTGTGTGCTCTCTGTGGCAAAGATTTTCATATGCCCTGTACTAACTCATCCTCTTGGCTTAATTACAACGGTGACCAAAGTAACCTGTCCTCAATATAAATTTTACAGGTTATGTAATATCCAGTTTTTATAGCGGAATTATAGGCCGTAGATTTAGCTCTCACTAATGTTCATTTTGAATACAGATGCCTCTTACATTATTTACTCAGATTCCCGGAGCGTCTTGGATAAGCTTAGGGACTTATTTCCTAAAGAATTCTTTGGTCCTCTTCGTCCAACGTTTCCTGAGGCTTCTCCACTCAAGAAGAAAATTTTTCATTTCTAATGGATTTCATCAAATGTTATTTTTTTCGGGCAATAATGTTGCTGACAGAGGCCAAATTTAACTAAATTTTTAGCTGTTCCGCAGCATAGATCCAGACCCCACTGAGATTGGGACACCTCCCTTGAGAAGACATATCTTCCTGTTTTGTGACGAGGTTTTCCTGAAGTGGCAGTTATTTTAGTAAAGTCCAACTAGCTTTAGTAAAACTTTTGGGTGTCAAACCATACTTAGGTAACCGTAAATGATTATAGCAACCATTTGCAAGACATTGTTATTGCATGTTTGAGAATTGACCATACCTACCTAACCCATAGTTATCTGATGTCACATACTCCTCCACATGGATGCACATTTTTGTTACGTGATGTTGTATTTCAGTACGCCACATTCTTCTAATGTGTCCTATTTTTTTTTCAATTTTACGTAAGCAATGTTTTCTTCTTTTCAGCTCCGTTTCTCTGGATAAACAGTTGGCATACGTTCTGGGATATTCCTATGTTTTTCGACGGAATGCTTTGCTCACTTTTCTCAGTTGATTTTAGTTGATTTACCATATTTGATTTTTGGGGGTCTCTCTTCTAGTTGTTAGAATTCGCTTGTTTTCGGTATACACTGCTAGTAATAGCCACCTTATTAGCTAATAATAATAATAATAATAATAATAATAATAATAATAATAATAATAATAATAATAATAATAATAATATATATATATATATATATATATATATATATATATATATATATATATATATATATATATATATATATATATATATATATATATATATATATATATAATATATATATATATATAATATATAATAATATATAATAATAATACTAAGGTCGAAGTAGCTTGCAGGAAAGATTCTTACAAGGTGGTGGCAAAGGATGAAGTGACCGACGAGGAACGAATAACGGACGAAGAACTGGAAACGGAGAAGGAATTGGGAACGGATGAGAAATGGGGAATGGGCGAGGATCGCGGAACGGACGAGGAGGATCGAAGAACGGACGAAGAAAGGGAAACGGATGAGAAACTGAACGAGGAACGAGAAATAGATGAAGAAAGAGTAACGGAATGAGGAACGGGGAATGGACGAGGATCGGAAGAATGGACGAAGGAACGGGAAACGGACGAGGGACTAAGGGACGGACGAAGAACGGAAAACGGTCGAGGAACAGGAGACAGACATGGAGGGGGGCTACAAGAGAGAGATCAAAGGACGAGATGGAGTTATCAGGAGAGGAGGGATCAGTAGACGAGGAGGAATTAGCAGGAGAAGGAACCAACAAACGAGGACTGGTCATCAGATTAGGCTGGCACATTCGAACTGTAACAACGGAACAAGAGAGTCTAACGAACTACGAAGAATCAGCCTACGAGGAATCAGCCTACGAGGAATCAGCCTACGAGGAATCAGCCTACGAGGAATCAGCCTACGAGGAATCAGCCTACGAGGAATCAGCTTACGAGGAATCAGCCTACGAGGAATCAGCCTACTACGAGGAATCAGCCTACGAGGAATCAGCCTACGAGGAATCGGCCTACGAGGAGGAGTTATAAGAGGAGGAGTTACCAGAGGAGGAGGCATCAACGGTGAGCAGGGAGAGGTCAACGGAATAGGACCGCTCACAAGACTTGAAGAATTCGGCGACCTATTAAGAATCCAAGAACAAAGGTCGACCACCGAAGGAGGAGGGGAGAGGACACTAGTAAGAGCCAACGCAATAGGACGAGTTACCGAATCAGGTGATGCCAGCACACTAGGAGGGGTTAACATACCAGAAAGAACTACCACAACAAGAGAACCCGATGAAAGAGGAATGGTCAACGAACGATCAGTGAGAAGAATAGGAGGAATCAGGAGAATCAGGAGAATAAGAGCGACATGCAGACTACGAATGACCATAGAACGAGTGGTTAGATTACTAATAGAGAGAGTACGATTTATCGTAGAACTCAGAACACGAAGGGTCAACAGACAAAGGAAATGTAGATGGGAGGCACGTGATTAAATATTTTTGTACAAAAAGTAATGTTATGAAATTTTTAAAACAAAAAGGAATTTTATATTCAAAACATTTTTTTTAATGTTTTTTTTTTAGCAATAAATCTGTTTTAGCTTATTCTTTCTTTTTTTTTCTCCTAAGCTTATGGATCATGAACTTTGATAAAATTATTTTTGGAGTTTTATTTACTAATAAATTTACTAGTTTTTTTTTTACAAATAAAACATTAGTAAATTTTAATTTTAAGTCAAGGAGTTTTCTGAGTTATAATATCTTGTGTAACTACATATACTGAGCGGTACGATTTTAATTGATAGTCACTTTTTTCAGGTAATAAGGTTCTATGTGTAAATAGAAAATGGTACCCAGTTAAGGATTATTTTATGTAATCAAAGAAATTGGTTAATTTTTGTGGGCAAATCTGTTTTACCAAAAAAAAAAAAAAAAAAAAAAAAAAAAAACTATGAAAACTGAAAGTTTGATATCATAAGAATACGAAAGTTTGATGATGATAACTAATACTTGAAAATACCCAGGTACATCCTAAGAAATATCAGCGGAAGAAAGTACTACTCATAATATATTTTTTAAATATGAAAGAGATTAAGCCTGAAAAAATGGCAAGTGTGTAATTTTAGTTTCTGTGAACTCGATGACAAATTGAGTAAGGCCATTTTTGGACAATTTTATTTTAATTAAGTCATTGACTTAATAATGGTCACATCAGGAAAAAATTACTAGGCTCTGCACAAGACTATAAATTTGACTAGAATAAACGTTCTTTGACCATTAAAGTCGATTCAGGCAATATATTTGTAAAAAAAAAAAAATTATCAAACAAAACTTCATTTAGTTTCATTATGCATTATGATTGGCTATACGCTCCCCCAGTCACCATCAATAATAATATCTATAAAAATTTGAACATCTAGTTCTGGATTTAATGAAAGCAATGTTTACATTATTATAGTTATAGGCCAGACTCTAATTAAATGACTTTTTATAAAAAAAAAATACGAAACGTAGTGAAAAATAAATTACATTTTTAAAATCCTTATAAAATTTTACTTAGGAAAATTAAAAAAAAAAACATTTAAAATTCTTATAATAATAAAGTTTACATAAGTAAAGTTTACTTATTTTTATCTGTGGAGAGCATCGTACGCCTGGCAAGGTACGTTTTTTTTTCAATTTTCTCGAAATTGGAAAAAATGGAAAATACCCCCAAATCGTCTACAGAAAAAGTAGTCTACAGTATCATCATCACTCACGGGTCGGGAGGTACGGGGCAGAGCCCCCCGTAGACATATGATCATCATAACATCAAATTTAAGTTTACGTCATCAGTTGTCGTACAAAATCATTTTTTATTAATTTTTTTATTTATTTTTTTGCAAATATTTTACACTTTTCCTAACTAAAATTCGACAAGGATTCTAAAAATGTAATTTATTTTTCACTACGTTTCGTAGTTTTTTTTTAAAAAGTCATGTCTAATCTGGAGTCTGACCAACTTTTCCTATTAAAAACTTTGTGAAGTTCAACGCGTGTTAATGACGTCACATTTCTAAACTGTAGTTCTAGTTATAACCGCAAGATGTCACTTCTCATAATTTCTGTAGAAATTTGTATATTTATTGGAAATATCTCTCATTTTATGTCGTTTAAATAAATATATAATATTTTTAAGCGTTTAACAGTGAAATTTTGAACAAATATTTTAAATTAAAAAACCCTGTTATAGCTTTAAAAAAAAAATGCTAAGTAAAAGTTGCAAATTTTTTATTCGTAAAGACTTTGAGTGAAAATTCATCATGGGGGGGGGGGCTAATTGTTTTGACTAAATACTAAATTTCTGACAAAAAATTATATTTTTTGTTTTAAGTTAATTTTCAGATATTTTCATAGTTATTTTTAAAATGTGTGCTTGTCTTTTTTTTTCTTAATATAATATTTTTATCTGTTCAGGGACTTCACGAATTTGAGCTCCATACTAACAGAAAGGGAATTTTGTAAGTTTGCTGTAACTGTATGAGAGGGTAAACTTTGATGAAAGCATGTATACGCTTGTAACAATCATGTAAGAAGCTAGAACTTTGACTTATATAAAAAATCTATAATTAAATTTGCTGCTAAAATTTTAATCAAATTTCTGTAATCAATATTAATTTTTTTTTAAAAAATTTTATTTTTTGAAATTTGTATTCTTGTAAAATTTCTGTATTAACGATTTCTGAGATTTCAGCCTCTTTTACGCATATTTGTATTCTTGTAAAATTTCTGCATTTATAATGGTTAAAAAGTTACAAAATAAGCGACTATGATGATAATAGTTACGATAATGATTGCTGAAGAGCAAATTTATTTTGCTGTTGACAATCTGGAAAAAGTTGCAAAGTTTTAAAATAGTTGAACTCGGAACTATTTAATTTTTCCTACATTAATTACATTTTACTAATTATTTTATTATTATTAAATATCCTATAAGAATTCAATATAAGAGAATAAAATTTAATTAATAAGATATATTTTATGGAAGAAGAAATTAGAAAATCAATTGACTTGAAATCTCGATTCAGTCGGAATAAATTTATTCAAACTTTCATAAAATCACAATTCAGTACTATAGGTTATATACACTATGGTACACTATGGACATAAATCTAAGAACAGTTGATTATTTGCAGTAATTTGAACGAGGTGGAAGTACCTTTGATTTTGTTTTAAACCAAAGTGTGTGAGCCCTTTTAAGTTAAGTTGTTTATATATTTGCAAGTATATATAAATTAATATATATATATATATATATATATATATATATATATATATATATATATATATATATATATATATATATATATATATATATATATATATATATATATATATATATATATATATATATTCGAGAGAAGAAATGATCTTACAACATTTCATTTATCTATTAAAAGATCTAGTAGGTATGACGACTAAAATATATTAAGAGTAAAATATACATGCCGAACTAACCAGTGAATTTAAAATAGCGTCAGGTTTTGGTAGTTATTAATTAATTGCGTCTAGCAACAAAGTTAATAAAAGTTAGCTTGATACTCTTTGTGCAGAGCTAGATTCACATTTCATATTCTATTTTGAGAAAAATACGTTTACATACAAAAATTTAAAAAAATTTCTATTTTTTTAAAGTGTTGTAGTATTTGCATGGTTTTTATGTTCATACATTCTATATTTTACAAATTTAGAAATAGTTTAGGAGCATATATTCTTTGGTCCTTCTCTAGAAGATGCTACAAGTACATTTAATTCTTTTTTGGGGGATCGTTTTAGCAACCCTGATTTACGATAAGTACCTTTTTACCAACTCTGATGTACTTTTACACTTTTTTTTTTAAATGTTTAATTTTTACTTAATTTTTTTTTTTTTTTTTATTCGTAAGTTAGGCCAATCCTATTTGCTGGCCGTTAAGCGTACTTTTATCCTTTAAGTCAAGGTTAGGTTAAGTTGAATTAGTTTGTTGTATTTAAGAAAGTAGTTCTAATTTTTTCCAAATTATTTAGAAACGTTGCTAAAACTGGTACTTTTGTACGACTTGGAAAAAAGTGGGAGCACCTTCTAGAACAAGGTCCTATTTTTACATTTATTACCATACTGTATAATTAACTGATTTTTCTTAAATATTTTCAATACATCTTGATCTTAAAGCCTATTTTGCAAGTTTTCTTAATAAGAATGGTATGTTATTATTTCACTCTGTAAATAGTTTGCACTTTCATATATTAATTAAACTATAAAGTATCATTTATCCTTTTCCTATCTTAGGATTATGAAATTTCATACATTTCAAGTCAAATTCGTTTGTCTTCGCCACCCCCCACCCCACCCCCAGTAGAAATATTTTGTGTACTAATTCATTGAATATCTTCAACTTCATTTCTTTAACGGCCTTTTTTTTAGCTTACATTAGAAATGTTAGTTTAAATTTCTAATTTTCAACCTTTCATTTTTCAACTTTTTTTTTACTGTTAAATAAATATTTAACAATTGAATGTTTACTTATAAAATTTTTCATATATGTATAATAGCTATGGAATGTAACACCTAAAAATGAATTTGAATCCTGATAAAAGTTTCATACCTGAAAGTATCACTTCCGGAGCTAAAGAATAGTAACGAATAAGTGCTAGTAATTTGAGGATATCTACTATAAGGGTTTATATCATAAATGAATGGGCATTGACTTAAGTCATTTCTAGCTATAGATTCGTATATATCATTCAAAATTCAATCTTTAAAAGTCTAAGGATATCTTGATTTATCTCAAAGGTTCAGTAAACTTTAAAAAGAATTATTTGCCTGTATTTTGTATAAAAATAATGGATGCCATAAAGAACAGTGGCATAAATCATATTGTATTAATATTATAATGACTCAATTGATTCTTATTCTTCTATAACGTATGATGACCCTGGTACCTCATTTCTAAAATCTATTTACAGGTTTGCTTTATAAAATTATTTTGGTATGGATTAAAAAAAAATGAAATAAACATTCAAATATAAGGTAATCATGTTGATTTCTATTACTCATTAGTTTTTATTTCAATTCTGAAAGTATTTTCCATATTTTTTAGAAATGTTATTCTTTCACAATTTTAAGCAAAACTAACTGCATATGCTGGATAAATCGTTACAACTTTACCAAATATTTATTTCGATTCCCCTATCTGCAAAGTTGTTTTAAAGTGAGTGTATTAGAACTTGTCTCGAAATAAACATTTTTTGATCAATGCTTTAAATGTACAGAGAAAAGCTAACATTAATATCTTACCATTTTATAGTCCATTAAATTTGAGTCGTAATAGGTATTAAAATTTAAGAGTGAAACATACTCGAAAATGCATTTAGTTTCTAAACTTTCTCTCATAACAAAAGAAAAAAAATAATAAAATATTAAAGCAGTTGAAATCTAACGGCATTATATATTGGACTACATACTTTTTACCTCAATTACACTTTTGCATTTAGATATGTTAGTAATCTCTGTTTATAAAAAAATCTTCATAAAGACTTCAGAAAACCTTCATATTGTGTTTAAACCATTAGGTTACTAATGCATGAATTTTTTTTTTTGCAGCATTTTTAACAGTAAGTTTAAAGTGATGTTTTAAGTGATACAAAACTGTTTTGTTACAGTGTAACTTAAAAAACAATTTAGCAATGACGGACTGTGAAATTTTAACTGGACAGGTGTCATCATTTTCTGGAGAACTGTACGAAGGGAAATTCATTGTAGCCGATGAAAAGGGAAACGTAATGGTATGATGGTTATAAATCTTTACTTAAACAACTCTAGGATTGCATTTTTTTTTTCCTTTTCAAATTAACAAAAATGTTGAAAGAAAAATAATTATTTTTGATATATATATATATATATATATATATATATATATATATATATATATATATATATATATATATATATATATATATATATATATATATATATATATATATATATATATATATATAGATAGAAAAAGGCAAAGTGACCTTATTCCAATTTAGTCCAAGTTCCAGTAGAGAATGTACTGATAAGGTATTCCAAGTATACGATGGTTTATTTTGGTGGACGAAATGAAAGATGATCTTTTATTTGAATTTTCTCACGTGAGGAAGATTAACGAAGATATTTCCAAAAGTAAGTCTGTGCTTTTCAATACAAGTCTTTTAATTTTATTATTGCTTAATATATATATATATATATATATATATATATATATATATATATATATATATATATATATATATATATATATATATATATATATATATATATATATATATATATATATATATATATATATATATATATATATATATATATATATATATATATATATATATATATATATATAGGAAGTGGTTTCAAAGAAGAGGCGACGGACGAGGAGACAGTAACGGGCGAGGAGACAGCGACGGATGAGGAGACGTCAATGTACGAAGAGAAAACTACGGACGAGAAGGCTGTGGCGGACGAGAAGGCTGCGGCGGACGAGAAGGCTGCGGCGGACGAGAAGGCGGCGGACGAGAAGGTGACGGACGAGAAGAAGGTGACTGACGTAAAGAAGGCGGCGGACGAGAAGAAGGCAGCGGGCGATAAGAAGGCGGCGGACGATAAGAAGGCGGCGAACGTGAAGGGAGAGATACAGGAGGAGCCGCTTCACGAGAAGCTTACAAAAATTTCTTATTATGAAGCTGTAACTGGACAGGTGTCAGCATACTCTGGAGAATTGTATGAAGGAAGTTTTATTTTAGCTGACGAAAAGGGGAACGTAATGGTATGTTTGTTTTAAACTTTTACTTATTAAACCTTTAAACCTTTACTTATATATATATATATATATATATATATATATATATATATATATATATATATATATATATATATATATATATATATATATATATATATATATATATATATTATATAAAGATAGGAAAAAGGCAAAGTGACTTACTCCAATTTACTCAAAATTCCAGTTAGAGAATGTACTGATAAGGTATTCTAATATACGATGGCTTATTTTGGTGGACGAAATTAAAGATGATCTTTTATTTGAGTTTTCTCATGTGAGGAAGAGTATCGAAGATATTTCCAAAAGTGAGTATATTTTCCAGTACATGATTACTTATATATATATATATATATATATATATATATATATATATATATATATATATATATATATATATATATATATATATATATATATATATATATATATATATATATAGATGAGAGCGTCTTGCGGGGAAAAAATTCCGAAAGAGGAAGTACTAGCAAGGTTGACGAGAGAGAGAAAGAAACGGCCATGTATGAGATGTCAGCGGTGGACAAGGAGACACACGAAAGGAAAGCAACGGACGAAAAGAAGAGGATGGGCGAAAGAAAGACTACGGACAAAAAAGAGACTGACGAAAAGGAAAGAAGGGAGACTTACGAAAAAGAAATTGACAAAAAGGAGATAGACAAAAAGAAGCACCCAAAAAAGGAGACGACGAACAAAAAGACAGCTACGGACGAAAAGACGGCGACGGACGAAAAGAGGGCTACGGACGTAAAGAGAGCAACGGTTGAAAAGAGGGCTACGGAAGTAAAGAAGGCGACGGACGAAAAGAGATCGACTGATAAAAAGGCGACTGGAGAAGGTAAGGCGATCAAGGATAAAAAGACAGAATCGGACGAGAACAGAGAGATTAACAAGAAGGGAGAGACGGGAGAAAAGAAGAGGAAGGACGAAAGGAAGGTGAAGAGCGAAAAGGAGGAGACTACCAATGAAAAGAAATCGACGGACGAGATAGACGAAAAGAAGACTACGGAAGAAAAGGCAATGGGCGAAAAGAAGGCTACGGAAGAAAAGAAGGCAATGGACGAAAAGAAGGCTACGGAAGAAAAGGCAATGGAGCGAAAAGAAGGCTACGAAAGAAAAGAAGGCAGTGGACGAAAAGAAGGCAATGGACGAAAAGAAGGCAATGGACGAAAAGAAGGCAATGGAAAAAGAAGGCAATGGACGAAAAGAAGGCAATGGACGAAAAGAAGGCAATGGAAAAAAGAAGGCAATGGACGAAAAGAAGGCAATGGACGAAAAGAAGGCAATGGACGAAAAGAAGGCAATGGACGAAAAGAAGGCAATGGACGAAAAGAAGGCAATGGACAAAAAGAAGGCAATGGACGAAAAGAAGGCAATGGACGAAAAGAAGGCAATGGACGAAAAGAAGGAAGGCAATGGACGAAAAGAAGGCAATGGACGAAAAGAAGGCAATGGATGGACGAAAAGAAGGCAATGGACGAAAAGAAGGCAATGGACGAAAAGAAGGCAATGGACGAAAAGAAGGCAATGGACGAAAAGAAGGCAATGGACAAAAAGAAGGCAATGGACGAAAAGAAGGCAATGGACGAAAAGAAGGCAAGGCAATGGACGAAAAGAAGGCAATGGACGAAAAAAAGGCGATGGACGAAAAGGACGAAAAGAAGAAGGCAATGGACGAAAAAAGGAAGGCAATGGACAAAAAGAAGGCAATGGACGAAAAGAAGGCAATGGACGAAAAGAAGGCAATGGACGAAAAGAAGGCAATGGACGAAAAGAAGGCAATGGACGAAAAGAAGGCAATGGACGAAAAGAAGGCAATGGACGAAAAGAAGGCAATGGACGAAAAGAAGGCAATGGACGGATAAAAAGAAGGCAATGGACGAAAAGAAGGCAATGGACGAAAAGAAGACAATGGACGAAAAGAAGGCAATGAGCGTAAAGGTTGCGAAGCACGAAAAGAAGGCCACGGGTGAAAGAAAAGCAAAGGGAGAAAAAAATACCACGAACGAAAAGGATTCGATGAAAGAAAAGAAACCGACGAGCGAAAAGAATGCAACAGACGAAAGGAAAGCGGCATTCGAGAAGGGGTCGAAGCACGAAAAACCAAGACATGTGACGAGGAAGAAGGATGAGAAGATAACAAGCGAGGGAACGACAATATCTGGTAATGAAGTTGTAACTGGACAAGTGTCAGCATATTCTGGAGAATTGTATGAAGGGAGATTCATTTTAGCCGACGAAAAAGGGAATACAATGGTAGGTTAATTGTGAATCTTTAATCAAAAAGTTCTAGGATTTTTTTTATGAAATTTATAAAAAATATTGAAAGAAAAACATTATTTTTTTCATTCATTATTTAATTTATTTATATAGCTAAAAGACGGCACAGTAAGATACTCCAATTTACTCAAAATTCCATTAGAGAATGTACTGATAAGGTATTCTAATATACGATGGCTTATTTTGGTGGACGAAATGAAAGATGACCTTTTATTTGAGTTTTCTCGTGTGGAGAAAAGTAGCCAAGCTTTTTTGAAAAGTAAGTCCGAGCTTCTCAATACAAGTCGTAATTTTATTTTTGCTTTTTAGGTTCTTTGTTATTATATATATATATATATATATATATATATATATATATATATATATATATATATATATATATATATATATATATATATATATATATATATATATATATATAGGAAGTGGTTCCAAGGAAGAGGATAGTGACGAGGAGACAGTAACTGGCGAGGAAACTGCGACTGATGAGGAGACGGAATTGTACACAGAAACAACAACGAACGAGAATAAGGCGACAGGCGAAAAGAGAGTGACGGACGAAAAGACGACAGGAGTAAAGAAGACGACGCACGAAAAGGGGGAAACGGATCAAAAGAAGAGAATGGAAGAAAGGAAGGTGAAGAGTAAAAAGAATGCCACGGACGAAAAGGAAGCTACAAATGAAAAGAAATCGACTGACGATATAGACGAAAAGAAGGCTACGGAAGAAAAGGCAATGGACGCAAAGGCTACGAAGGAAAAGAAGCCTGCGGAAGAAAAGAAGGCAATAGATGAAAAGAAGGCTACGGAAGAAAAGAAAGCTATCGAAGAAAAGAAGGCAATGGATGAAAAGAAGGCAATGGACGAAAAAAAGGCGATAGATAAAAAGAAGGCAATGGACGAAAAGGCTACGAAAGAAAAGAAGGCAATGAACGAAAAGAAGTTTACGGAAGAAAAGGCAATGGACAAAACGAAGGCTACGGAAGAAAAGAAGGCAATGGATGAAAAGAAGGCAATAGACGAAAAAAAGGCGATAGATGAAAAGAAGGCAATGGACGAAAAGGCTACGAAAGAAAAGAAGGCAATGAACGAAAAGGCTGCAAAAGAAAAGAAGGCAATGAACGAAAAGAAGTTTACGGAAGAAAAGAAGGCAATGGATGAAAAGAAAGCTACCGAAGAAATGAAGGCAATGGACGAAAAGAAGGCAATAGATGAAAAGAACTCTACGGAAGAAAAGAAGGCAATGGATGAAAAGAAAGCTACCGAAGAAAAGGCTACGAAAGAAAAGAAGGCAATGAACGAAAAGGCTACGAAAGAAAAGAAGGCAATGAACGAAAAGGCTACGAAAGAAAAGAAGGCAATGAACGAAAAGAAGCTTACGGAAGGAAAGAAGGCAATGGATGAAAAGAAAGCTAACGAAGAAAAGAAGGCAATGGACGAAAAGGCTACGAAAGAAAAGAAGGCAATGAACGAAAAGAAGCTTACGGAAGAAAAGAAGGCTACGGAAGAAAAGAAGGTAATGGATGAAAAGGAAACTACCGAAGAAAAGAAGGCAATGGACGAAAAGAAAGGCTACCGAAGAAAAGAAGGCAATGGACGAAAAGAAGGCAATGGAAGAAAAGAAGACAATGGATGAAAAGAAGACAATGGATGGACGAAAAGAAGACAATGGACGAAAAGAAGACAATGGTCGAAAAGAAGGCAGTGGTCGAAAAGAAGGCAATGGACGAAAAGAAGGCAATGGACGAAAAGAAGGCAATGGACGAAAAGAAGGCAATGGACGAAAAGAAGGCAATGGACGAAAAGAAAGCAATGGACGAAAAGAAGGCAATGGACGAAAAGAAGACGAAGCACGAAAAAATGGCCATGGATGAAAAGAAGGAGAAAGGTGAAAAGAATGACAATGACGAAAAGGAAACGATGAAAATAAATAAATCGAAGGACGAAAAGAATGCAACAGACGAAAGGAAAGCGACGCATGAAAAGAAAGCGGTATTCGAGAAGGGGTCGACACGCGAAAAATCTAGGCACGAGAAGAAGAAGACAAGCGAGGTGCCGACAATATATGGTAATGAAGTTGTAACTGGACAAGTGTCAGCATATTCTGGAGAATTGTATGAAGGGAGATTCATTTTAGCCGACGAAAAAGGGAATACAATGGTAGGTTGATTGTGAATCGTTAATTAAAAAATTCAACTATTTTTTTTATGAAATTTATAAAAAATATTGAAAGAAAAATATTATTTTTTTCATTCATTATTTAATTTATTTATTTATATAGATAAAAGATGGCACAGTGAGATACTCCAATTTACTCAAAATTCCATTAGAGAATGTACTGATAAGGTATTCTAATATACGATGGCTTATTTTGGTGGACGAAATGAAAGATGATCTTTTATTTGAGTTTTCTCGTGTGGAGAAAAGTAAGTACCAATTTCTCCCTACATGATTTCTAATTTTATTTTTGCTTTTTATTATTATTATATATATATATATATATATATATATATATATATATATATATATATATATATATATATATATATATATATATATATATATATATATATATATATATATATATAGGAAGTGGTGCCAAGGAAGAGGAGAGTGACGAGGAGACAGTAACGGGCGAGGAGACTGCGACGGATGAGGAGACGGAAATGTACAGAGAGACAACAACGGACGAGAAGAAGGCTACGGACGAAAAGGCGACGACGGATAAAAAGACGACAGGAATAAAGAAGGCGACGCACGAAAAGGGGGAAACGGACCAAAAGAAGAGAATAGAAGAAAGTAAGGTGAAGAGCGAAAAGGAGGCTACAAATGAAAAGAAATCGACTGATGATATAGACGAAAAGAAGACTACTGAAGAAAAGGCAATGGACGAAAATACTACGAAAGAAAAGAAGGGAATGAACGAAAAGAAGGTTACGAAAGAAGAGAAGGCATTGGATGAAAAGAAAACTACCGAAGAAAAGAAGGCAATGGACGAAAAGGCAAAAAGCGAAAAGAAGGCAACTGACGAAAAAAAAGCTACCGAAGAAAAGAAGGCAATGGACGAAAAGAAGGTAATGGACGAAAAGAAGGCGAAGCACAAAAAAATGGCCACTGATGTAAAGAAGGGGAAGAGTGAAAAGAATGACAAGGACGAAAAGGAAACGATGAAAATAAAGAAATCGACGGACGGAAAGAATTCAACAGACGAAAGGAAAGCGACGCACGAAAATAAAGTGGTGTTCGAGAAAGGGTCGATGCACGAAAAATCTAGGCACGAGACGGGGAAGAAGGATGTGAAGATGATAAGCGAGGTAACGACAATATCTGGTAATAAAGTTATAACTGGACAAGTGTCAGCATATTCTGGAGAATTGTTTGAAGGGAGATTCGTTTTAGCTGACGAAAAAGGGAATGTAATGGTAGGTTGATTGTGATCCTTTACTTAAAAATTTCTAGGACTGATTTTTTTTAAATTTATAAAAAATATTGAAAAAAAAATTTTTTTTATCCATTCATTATCTTATTTATTTATATAGATAAAAAAAGGCACAGTGACTTACTCTAATTTAGCCGAAGTTCCAATAGAGAATGTACTAATAAGGTATTCCAATATACGATGGCTTATTTTGGTGGACGAAATGAAAGATGATCTTTTATTTGAGTTTTCTCATGTGAGGAAGAGTAACGAAGCTTTTTCTAAAAGTAAGTCTGTGCTTTTCAAAATTCTTGTAATTTCATTATTATTATTATTATTATTATTATTATTATTATTATTATTATTATTTATTATTATTATTATATTACATTAATTATAAATATATTATATTCGTTTAGGAATTGGTGGCAAGAAAGAGGCGACAGACGAGGAAACGACGACAAACGAAGAGACTGCGACGGACGAGAGGATCACTATGAAAGAGAGAACGGCGACGGACGAAAATTAAAAACGACAGACCGGGTGGATGACTATGGTCGAGAGGGTTTGGGGATGAGGTGGTCCCAGTGAGTGAAGAGGGGTCAGTGGACGAGACAGCGACGGTTGAGTAAGCTGCAGATCTAAGTCTTTATGGCAAACAGATAAAGATAAATGAATTTTATTAACTGAATTTTTAAAATGAGAAAAAATAAATTTTAAAAACTTATTTTTAATACCAATAAATCTTTTACCGTATTCATTTGTACGTATTTTTTCATAAACTTATTAATTAAGAACTTTGATAAAATTATTTTTGAAGTAATATGAACCTCAATTCTATTTTTTTAAGTTTGAAATGTGTGTAATTGAACGTAATGAGCTTGGTATTGGTATTTTCTAATTTGGTTTAAATTTTAATAAACCTTCACAGTAACTCTTTATAAATGGAAAAGTTTACCAAGTAAATTAAGATCGATAATGGGTTGCATTTTCAGAGAATTATTTTACAGACAACTAAGAAATAACGTTTGTTGGAAGAATCCGTTAGGCAATTTAAGAAATTGGGTAAAATTTGTTGGGTATCGTTGTACAAATTCCCGTTGGGCAATGAAAATATCCATTAGGCAATTTAAGAAATTGGGTAAAATTTGTTGGATATATTCGTTGTACAAAGAAGATATATTTGTTGGAAATTCCTGTTGGGCAATGAAAATATCCATTAGGCAATTTAAGAAATTGGGTTACACTTGCTGGATATATTCGTTGTACAAAGAAGATATATTTGTTGGAAATTCCCGTTGGGCAATGAAAATATCCATTAGGCAATAAGAAATTGGGTAAAATTTGTTGGAAATGACGTTTAACAACGACCACTATCGGATATAAGTTTCAGCAAGAAGTAATCGGTAAATTATTTCATAAATGTATATATAAGTATGAAATCATACTTAATAAGAATAATAATTACTTGAAAATAAGTGAAATATTATTCTAGGTAACAGAAGAAGAAATTACTTCCCAAAATATATGTTGAAATTATAAACATTAAGAAATGGAATCTAGTTGTAAAATAAAAATAAATTCAAAACAGTCTAAAAACTTATTAGAAACCAAAATACATAAATTAAAAAAATTATAAATTTTTTTTTTTTTTTCAAGATCTAAGTTAGTAATCATTAGAATGAATTTCTAGTTAAAAAAGTAAATACTTTATATTCAGCCTATCCAATAACTATAATTACAAGAGAAAGTGAATTTGAACACATGGGATCCACTTACTGATGTATTTTTCCAATTCTTTAAACTATACATAGTACATACTTTAAAAAAACTTTTCTGAAAGTCTTAAAATCTCTCTATTCCAGGAAACTTTCAGTACCTTATTACTGGAAAGAAATAAATGAAAATTTTCATATAGAATAAATATTGATTATTATTATTTAAAATTATTTAAAATTATTTTTTATTTATTTAAAATAACATTATTATTTAAAATCATTTGGAAGTAGTTTTGCATCGTGCTACTTAAAAAATTTAATGAAACTGAAAAGTAGCAGATAAAAAATACTTAAAGGCACACTCGATGGCAAACTACAATTAAAAATTTTTTAAAATATAAATATAATCGAGTAACCAGTACTGAATCTAGTGAAAGCCATATTGTTGTAGCAACAGCTTAAGGTACCTAGAGCTTTGTCAATAAAATCGTTTTCAAATCAAACTTAATAGATTCCCTATCTAATCTTGACCTTTGGAAAAAAAATTAATTAATTCGTTGATAAAAGTTCTTTCAAATTATTATAATCAGTATTTTAGTGTTTGAAAGTTATGCAATTCTGCACTTCACAAAGTTGTAGAAACAATTAAGTCATAAAGATGGAGAGTCTCATTCTCTGTCAGTCGCTCAATAACTAGTTAAGTGAGATTTACATTATAATGAGGTAACAACCTAAGAATTGTATGTTATGTTTGGTAAAAAAATAATACTCAACAAAACCTTATCAATTTAGGTTATTTGTTAATCAATCAGTCTAGAACTGACGTTTTAAAAGTGAGATGGCTGTTGCCGGAACTGCGGACCTGGCAAATTTTTTCTCGACCCCAATTACGGCTTTCGACCTCTTTATTTTCGATTACAAATTTTCTTCTAATCCCACTCCGTTTCCTGCTCCATGGATCTTTATCCTGCTTTCGGCCTCGGCTTCAGGTCAGCAACCTTGGTTGCAACAAATGGCCCATGAACTTAGGGGTTTGGGCTTTAATAATTTTTATCCCATTAAAATATAAATTATTAAAAATTCGAAGGAAAATTCTTTAAAAATTACTCCGCTAGGTGAATGCAAATAAAAATTTCAAACAGGCCCACAAAAATGGTAGGCCTTATAGTTATCGGTTAAGGTCCTGGATCGAGTATCGTCTCAAATGGATTTATTTGTACAAAAATGGTAGGCCCTATAGTCATTGGTTAAGGTTCTGGGTCAATGTATTATTTTTTTAATTACAGGTGTGCCTTTAATGAAAAATATGAAAAATATGGTAGTGGTTGAATTCAACCTAGCAACAATATTTATATGTACATATATGTCAATTTATATATATATTCCAAATATTTTCGTATAATCATGAAAATCCACTGTTTTTTTAGTTTCCATGTGTGACCTGCCGGCTGTCACGGGGTAAAGTAAAAAAAAAAAAAAGCAAAAATTCTATTACCAATGTGAAAAAAATCCCTTCCTGAGGTGCCGTGCTTATATTGAAAGAACTCGCATCTACGCGCCAGTTTATTTTATAACCTTGAAATTATTGTGTACCGCGGGCCGCCTGCGTATCACTTGGCAACGTGTTAAGGTTCTGGGTCAAATATAGTTTCAGATGGTTTTATTTGTAGTCTATGAAAATAAAAATATTTTTATTGGCAGTAACATGATTTTTAAAAATGGTTTCTGATTTCTAATTAATACACAAACTGGGTGGGTTTTAAGATGTTTAAAAGTAGCTACTACTGTAGTTACACAGTGAAATATTCAAAATAAATATATATGTGTGTATGTGCTTATATACTAAAATGTATGGCCTTTAACAGAAATGACAGGTATGACGGCTAAAATATATATATATACATACAAAATATACACAATAATCTAACCAGCGAATTCAAAATGGCGTCAAATTTTTTCAATCATTATTACATAATTGCATCTGGCAACAAAGTTTCTATATTTTTTATTCAGATTTACATTGTATTTGCTATTTTAAGAAGATATGTTTGCAAATGGAAATTATTATATATTTACATAGGTTTAAAATCTGTTAGTACGAGTACAATTATAATTCCATAATTTATATATATGAAAATATTCTAAAATATTGGTAATGCTTTCACAAATTTATGAAAACTATCTGCATATTCTAAATAAAGTCTAACAATTTTTACAAGACATTTGTTAGTTTTCTTATCTACAGTGCTGTCGCAAAATGGAAGTATCGGAACTTTACTTAAAACATTTTTTGATCAATGCTTTAATTTTAAAAATGAAAGATAAGTGTACAGTAATTAAATCATATCTCATATAATTTAGAGAATTTAATTTAAGCTTTATTTAAGAAAAAAATTTCAAAACTTAGTCATTATAGGTATTTAAATTTTAGAGTGAAATAGAAACTTGAGAATGTTTTAAGTTCTAAACTTTAACAAAATAATGGAAAAAATAATGAAAAATAAAAATATTTGAAATAGGTTTGCATTGCATTTATATTTTTTCTCAAGTAGGCTTATGCTTTTAAATGTAAGAAATCACCATTTATGTAAAACTTTCAAAAACCTTCATATTACTTTGTTTCAATCATGACTTTCCTAAATTTTGCAACTTAGTTCTACATCACTTTTTACATTAATTTTTAAATGATATTTTTAGATGTAAAAAATTACCATTAATGTAAAACTTTCTAAAACCTTCATATTTATTTCAATCATGACTTTCCTAAATTTTGTAATTTAGTTCTACATCATTTTTTTACATTAAGTTTTAAATGATGTTTTTAGACGTAAGAAATCACCATTTATGTATAAAACTTTCTTAAACCTTCATATTACTTTATTTCAATCACTACTTTCCTAAATTTTGTAATTTAGTTTTACATCATTTTTTTACTTTAATTTTTAAGTAATGTTTTAGAAGGTTATACAAAATTTTTATTTGGATGGTCTTAAATTAATTTTACAATGACTCATAAGAAAAATATTGTTTATGGGTGCGTGTTAACACACAATGGAGTAATGTACGAGGGAAAATTCATTTCCGCTGACAAAAAGGGGAATATAATGGTATGTTGGTATTGAAAACCTTAATTTAATAATTTTTAAAATATTCCTACAAAAACTTTTGAATATGAAAATAATGATATATATATTGAAAAGTTCAGATTGTATTCATCACTTGACATCATATATATATATATATATATATATATATATATATATATATATATATATATATATATATATATATATATATATATATATATATATATATATATATATATATATATATATATATATATATATATATATATATATAGATGAAAGATTGCACAGTCTACTACCCCAATAATATCACTGTTCTATTAGAGAATGTATTGATAAGATATTCCAAAATGCGAAGATTCATTCTGGAGAACAACATGAAGATGGACAACTTATTTGAATATATCAATGTCAGGAGTTGTAGCGAAGATTTTGCCAACAGTAAGTCTTCTTTTATCAGTACATGGATAGTTAAGTTTAATTTTGATATATAGCTTCTAATATATATTATATATATATATATATATATATATATATATATATATATATATATATATATATATATATATATATATATATATATATATATATATATATATACACTTTTCAAAGGTCAAAGACTCTTGAGAGAAAAATACTTCAAAGGATGGGGACAAGTATTGGAAAAAAATACGAGGAATGAGAAGGCGACGGACGATGAGGTTAGGAGACGAAGGATAGGGGAATTGGGGGTGACGGACGAGGAAAGGTCTACGGAGGTGAACAGGCAGAATAAAAACGAAGTGCTAGCGATTGAGAATCGGCCTACAGACATGAAAGGAGTAATGAACAAGTGGCCTACAGACAAGATGGGAACTACTTACAATAAGGGGACTACTCATGAGAAGCAGACAAACGAGAAGGGATCCATGGACGAGAAGGGATCCATGGACGAGAATGGACCTGCGAACAAGAATGGCCCTGCAAACAAGAATGCACCTGCGAACAAGAATGCACCTGCGAACAACAAGAATGCACCTGCGAACAAGAATGCACCTGCGAACAAGAATGCACCTGCGAACAAGAATGCACCTGCGAACAAGAATGCACCTGCGAACAAGAATGCACCTGCGAACAAGAATGCACCTGCGAACAAGAATGCACCTGCGAGCAAGAATGCACCTGCGAGCAAGAATGCACCTGCGAGCAAGAATGCACCTGCGAGCAAGAATGCACCTGCGAGCAAGAATGCACCTGCGAGCAAGAATGCTCCTGCGAGCAAGAATGCTCCTGCGAACAAGAATGCTCCTGCGAACAAGAATGCACCTGCGAACAAGAATGCACCTGCGAACAAGAATGCACCTGCGAACAAGAATGCACCTGCGAACAAGAATGCACCTGCGAACAAGAATGCACCTGCGAACAAGAATGCACCTGCGAACAAGAATGCACCTGCGAACAAGAATGCACCTGCGAACAAGAATGCACCTGCGAACAAGAATGCACCTGCGAACAAAAATAGCCCTGCGAACAAAAATGGACCTACGAAAGAGGAGGGGTCGCGGAAGAGGTAGATTAGGTAAAATATCAGACACAAATGTAGATAGGAAGCGAGTGATCTACCTCTGTTAAAATTTTACTTAATTTTTAACATATTTTTAACATCTAAGGAACAGGAACTTTAAAATAAAGAATTTATATTCAAAAACCTTTTTTTTTTAATAGAAATAAATTTAATTTTGCATACTTGATTCCTTTCGTATTTTATACTTATGAATTATGGAATTTGACAATATTTTTACATTTGCGTAATATGAAAGTATTAATAAAGCTTAGTTGTTACCAATTTTGAGATTTTTTGGTTTATTTTTGTAGTTCTTTGGAATATCGTTTATGAATAAGTAGCGAGCATGATATTGTCCTTTGCTATTTTAGAAATTTTATAATGATAACGAACTTTTACACCTCTTTGTTATGTTAGATAGTCGGCTAGTCAAGATTTTACTTATTTAATGAAAGACAGTGGGTTACATCTGTTGGAAATAGGTTTTAGTGAAAGAAATTGGATAAAATTGGATCAAAGTTCTTGGATATGTCCGTTGGGCAAAAAAAAAAAAAAAGCTTTGTTGGACATAACCGATGAGTATTGAAAGAAATAGATTCATAATTGATGGAAATATCAATTGGACAATTTCTTCCAGTTATCTAATTAGTTTAAGACAAGAAGTATTAGATAAATAGTTTTCTAAAGGTACTAGGAGAGTTTGATGATATTTAAGAACTATAGCTACTTTATAACCGAATACTTATTAGAGGTGGCAAATGCAGAAATTACCTTCCAAAATATATTTGGAATATAAAATAAAGAAATTGAGTCATGGTAATTGTAAAGTTTTATCACCTTAACTTTTTTTTTTACCTATTATAACTTATTAATGAGACTTTTATTTCTAGGAAGAAAAATGTGTAGGGGTTTATAATACCATTTCGAATTAACGGAAACGTGGTCTTTTTTTTTTTCTTCTTCTTTTTTTAATCCTTTTTTTTCTTAAAATATTAGTTACTGTTTAAAACTAATCCACACCGAGATAGTGACAGGAAAAAAAAGTGTAGACTTCAATGATTAACTATAATAATAATTTTTTTATAAAAAAAAATTAGAGCAGAAAGTTCAGGAACTTACAAAGGTCAGATGATTGAATCAACAGACTCAGAAATTTAGAGCTTTGACTTAAAATAACTCGACAGTTAAAGAAAAAAATGTAATATACATAATTCATATGATATTTAACAGCTAAATCTAATTTGCCCTATTCTCGACACTATTAAAAAACAGTTTTTGCAACATCTGCATAAACACCATAATCCGTATTAATTAGTGTACAAAACCGAAGCAATTCTCGTGTTCACGGAACAAAATATGCAGAACACTAGTCTCTGTCTGTCTGTCTTAACTTGTCTTAAAAAAAACTTAAAATTGAGTCGTTCGTTAATTAACTAATCCTGAACTAACGTCTTAAAGTGAAGGGACCATTTCCAGAGCTACGAATCTGGAAAAATTTTCCCCACCTCCAATAACGGCCCCGGGACACTTTATTTTCAATTACAAATATAAAATCTGTTTTATACTAAAGTTTTTTATTAAAAAAAAAAAAAAAAAAAAAAAAAAAAAAAAAAAAAAAAAAAAAAAAAAAAAAAAAAAAAAAAGCCCGCTCACTTCACGGTTCAACAGGACCTTTTCCTGGTTTTGATTTCGGCGTAAGATAAGCAGTTTTGACTGAAGCAAATGAATCTTGAACTTTGACAATCATTCTTTCGAATGGATTTTTGGACCATGAAAAGAAGTCGCAACAGGCGGTGGTTCGACCCCATATGAGGTTTCCCATAATGTTCTATTTTCTTCATACTTATTTACTGATGCGATATAGCATTGTAATTAAATAATAAAATCTTAAAAGAACGAGAGGGAAGAACAGGGTGAATACCTGTTGAAGTGCCTTGACGGGAGCTCGTATGCTTGAAACTGTTCTTGAATCGAACTTTTTTGGGTTCAGGGATAGCTCAGCGGTAGAGCATCGAGTCTTTGTCGTTCTCAGTCGCAACAGGCGGTGGTTCGACCCCAGATGAGGTTTCCCATAATGTTCTATTTTCTTCATACTTATTTACTGATGCGATATAGCATTGTAATTAAATAATATATATATATATATATATATATATATATATATATATATATATATATATATATATATATATATATATATATATATATATATATATATATATATATATATATATATATATATATATATCTATCGCGTGTGTGTGTAGTAGTAGGAGTAAAAAGGAGTTTTGACAGAAATAAAACTTATAATCTATTAACAGCTTCAGTCCATTTGTTTAAAAATGTTCATTTAAAAGTTTCCTTTAATTTTTATTTATACGAGAGAAAAAAATATCTTTAAAAGAGATCAGATAAGTATGAAAGCTAAAATATATAAACACAAAATATACACGATGAACTAACCAACGAATTCAAAATGGCGTCAAGTTTTTTTTTTTAATCATTATAAGATAACTGTGTTTGGCAGCAAAGTATTTTTTTTTTTTTAATTTGGTCAGATTTTTTATTGTGATTTATTTTATCGTTGTGAAAAAAAAAAAGTAAATGGAAGTTTTTCAATATTTACATTAATTTAAAATGTGTTTAATATTAATAAGGATTAAATGTCAATAAATTTCAAATTTGATAATATCTAAAGTGAAAATATTCTTCCTATTATTAACAAATAATTAATTTATTTTCTTATATACTTCAAACTATTTTGTGTTGTTTTCATTATAGAATTGAAATATCTCAATCTATTTCATTCTGTAAACTATTTGCATTTCCGATATTAAGTTATAGGGAATCATTAGCCTTTTCTAACAATAAGGAATACTAAACCTTCAGATATTATAAATCACACGTGTTTTAAGATCATTATAAAAATTACAGTTTATATATTTATAAAAGTTTCAAAACGTGAAAGCATTATGTCTGAAAGTAATTAATCAAAACCTACAGAAATGCTAGTTTTAACGAAAATCACACACTACAAGGTTTCTATCGTTGTATGAATGATTAACATTACTTTCAGCTATAGATTTGTATTTATTATTCTGAACTATAATCCTTAAAAGCATAATGATAACATATGTCATCTCCAAAGGTTCTTTCAGTTTTAAAAGCCTTATACAGAATGAAAGGAGTTGACTTGAGATTTGCTACAGGAATGATAGTTCGTCACAAAATGGAATCTAGTGTTCTCAAAGAATAGTTTTTTTGTCTTAAATATTGTAAGAAGAGTGTCATAAAATATTGGTATGACTCATTCTGCCTTAATTTCACACTGATTCAATTACCACTATAAAAATGGAATATTCATGTTAAATCTAATTAGGAATACTAAAATATTTTGAACCGCCATTGCTTAGTGGTAACACGCAAGACTTACAATCTTAAAGGTTACTGGTTCGAATCCAATAGCAGACATTAATTTTCTATATGTTAAATCTAATTTGTCACGAATATTTTACTTTATTCCTTCTCGTATAATATATTTAGTAACTATTTCAGAAATATATTTTCTATTTTTTTGCAAAAAACTCTTAAAGTGCAAAAAGATTCTAAACTTTTTCCATTATAAAGGAAAATAATAATGAAAAATAAAAGCCCTTGAAATTTGTTGGCATAACATATTTGTTTTTAAATGGAAATTATTAAATATTTGCATTAATAAACATTTAAAAATTAAATATTTAAAAAAGTGTAAAAATATATATATATTTTTCTTTTAATTAGGCTTTTGTATTTACATGTAATTACCATTTATGAAAAATATTTTTTAAAAATCTTTATACTATATAAACAAATTTTATTCACTTTTTTAATACTTTAATTTGGATTTTTCAGGTTAATTTTTTTACTTTTTATTTTTTTTAACATTAATTTTTAAGTAATCTTTTAGAAGGCAATAAAATATTTTTTTTTGTTTTAATTGGATTTTTAAAAATAATTTTATAATGTCTGATGATGATTGTAATTTTGAAGGTGTGATATTAGCATTTTCTGGACATATTTACAAAGGAAAATTTCTTTCAGCTGACGAAAAGGGGAATGTGATGGTATGTAATTTAAAGATATGTAATAGTATGTAATATATAATGTAATGGTATGTAATGTAATAGTATAATGTAATGGTATGTAATGTATTGGTATGTAATATGTAATATGTAATATAAGTAATGTATGTATGATAATGTAATGGTATGTAATGTATAATGTAATAGTATGTAATGGTATGTTAGTGTAGAGAACCCTAATTTAATAGTTTCTAAACTTTTATTTTTCTTAACGTTTTCAATATGAAAGTAAATATCTAAAGCTCAGATTGCTTATTCATCATTTGATTATATATATATATATATATATATATATATATATATATATATATATATATATATATATATATATATATATATATATATATATATATATATATATATATATATATATATATATATATATATATATATACAGATGGAAAACTGCAAAGTTTATTACTTAAACAACAGAATAGTTGAAATAGAGAATGTAATGATAAGGTATTCTAACATACGACGATTTAGTTTAGCGGATGTGACAAAAGGGGACGAATTGTTCGATTTTTTTAATGCTAAAAATATTAGCGAAGAATTTGAAAATAGTAAGTCTGATTTTCTCAGTATGTTACTAGTTTTTAATTCTCCCTATCTCTCTCTCTCTTTCTCTCTCTCTCTCTCTCTCTTTCTCTCTCTTCTCTTTCTCTCTCTCTCCTCTTTCTCTCTCTCTCTCTCTCTCTCTCTCTCTCTATCTATATATATATATATATATATATATATATATATATATATATATATATATATATATATATATATATATATATATATATATATATATATATATATATATATATATATATATATATATATAATATATATATATATTATAATAATATAATATATATATATATAATCGTGGGTGTACTGGCAAAATTGACCATGTCAAAAACCAAGTTTGTGTGAAATTACAATTTAAAGTTCGAAGTTGTAAGAAAAATCAGGATTTAAATAAAATAACCAAGAAAGAAAAAATTTTACAATATGAAGGAAATATTAAATCCGGATTTTTCGTAATGCTTCGAACTTTAAAATGTGATTTCACACAATTTTTTTTTTTGAATTGAATTTGGTCAATTTATATATAATATATATATATATATATATATATATATATATATATATATATATATATATATATATATATATATATATATATATATATATATATATATATATATATATATATATATATATATATATATATATATATATATATATATATATATATATATATATATATATATATATATATATATATATATATATATATATATATATATATATATATATATATATATATATATATATATATATTATATATATTATATTATTATATATATATATATTATTTATTTATTTTATTTATTATAATTAATTTTTATTTATTTATTTATTTATTTCCAAAGCTGAAAGACTCTTGCGGGAAAAATACTTCAAAGGATGGTGGAGTGAATCGGACAAGAGAAAGATGACTAATGAGGAGAAGACGGACAGGGAAGGGGCTACAGGGGGGGTGTTGCCAAACGACGAGAAGAGGCCTACGAACAAGAGTGGGTTACGTACAAAAAGGGGCCTACGGACGAGAAAGACCCCAACAAATAAGGGTCGAAGGACGAGATAGAAACAAGGACATACATGCAGAAGGGAAGGAGGTGGTTAACTTCTGTAATAAAAAATTACTTAATTTTTTACCTTTAATATTTTTAACATCTTAAAAATTTAATCAAATTTTAAAGATTTTAAATTCAAAACTGATTTTTTTTTTTTTTTTAATTTTTTTAATAAACGTAAGAATATTTCAGTGTATTGAATCATTTACCCATTTTAACCTTTATGATTCATGAACTTTGATATTATATATTCGTATTATGAATAAAAGCATCAAGTACACTGCAAAAACTGTCCTAACGAATCTCGTTGGGACAAGTGGCAAAAATGTCATAAATTTTTTTTTGTTATTATTAGAAAATAAATCTGTGAAGCGACTTTCTTATACTTAACATGTCTTTTTTTTCCATTGAAAATTTTACTATGACATTTTTGCCATTGTCCCAACGATTTGTTAAGACAATTTTTTGCAGTGTATGAATTTGGGGAACAGCGTCCTACGTCATAATTAACAGCAGAAAAAAATACCATCCGCTTTCATTACTTAATTACACTTTGTATTCATGTATACCAATAAATCTTTAATAATTACAAATTTCGAGAAAGTTCTTTGGAGTGTGTGTGTGTGTAGTGTGTGAATGAGTTAAGTGTACATGACATTGGTATTTGCTATTTTGAATAAGATCTTTGAATGTTAACAAACATATACAGGTCTTTGTTTTTTGAGAGCAGACCTCACCTACGAGGGCATATACCGTCCCTCCAGGCAGACAAAATACTGCCTTTCAGGCCATTACGAGTTCAGAGCGAGTGAAACACGTACATACGCAATAAGAGCTCGTGACGCTCTCCCACACAGCTCTTTGTAAATGTTAAATTGTTGCCCAGTTAAAATTTTTCTTCCTAAATGAAAGGTATTGGGGTCAAAATTGATGGAAATATCCGTTTGACAGTAAAAGAAGATGGGTCAAATTTCTATAAAATATATGTTGGATAGTAAAATAATTGGCCAATTTGTTGTATATGTCTGTCGAGAAAATTTTTTTTAATGTTTTTGGTGGACATCGTTGAGCATTAAAATGGCTTAGGAAAAATTCGTTAAGGAATTAGCCTACTTCTCATCGTTATTCATTTAGTCAATGACAAGAAATATTCGGTTAATGGTTCCCAAAAATACTTGGAGAAATATATATATATATATATATATATATATATATATATATATATATATATATATTATATATATATATATATATATATATATATATATATATATATATATATATATATATATATATATGTATATATATATATATATATATATATAAAGTTCACATCGCACGGGCATTGCCCTATTCGAAGAGAGGAACTTTTCTAGGTAATATATACCTAGGATCCCCAAGTGGGATCAAACCGGCACCCTCAAGCACGTAAGTCAATCACTCTACCGTTTGATCCACGGTAGACGGCTAATAGTTTGATATGATACTTTAAATATATACAAAAGTTTCATGATGTATAAGAACTAATAACTGTTTGAAAATAACCAATTACATAGTAGGAGTCAGCATCAGAAACTAAGCTACCAAATATATTTGAAATATAAAATTTAGAAAAATTGTAAAAAACAAAAATCTTGGTGTAAAATAAAAAAAAATTCATATCTATATTAATTGCAAATTTTATTACACTATCTTTCTATTTGGACCTTTTGTAGTTCACGTGACTATTTATATTTTATAAAATAGGTTACCAGCCCTTTCAAATTGTAATGAAAAATAGAGGCAAATTATCTAGAAAAAAAAGCAAACTTTATTAAGCTAAAAATATTGTGAAGCGCAAAAATCTAAAAATAGAAGCAGAGCTAGTAACCAAAATAGAAACAAAGCTAGTAACCAAAACAGAAACAAAGCTAGTAACCAAAACAGAAACAGAGCTAGTAACCAAAATAGAAACAGAACTAGTAACCTTACATTTTACAAAATATAGATTGATACGTGTAAGTCGTAAAGACCCTTTTTTTCCTATTACACTACCATTTGTGCTTTATGCAAATGCATGGCACAAGAAATTATATCTATGGCGGTCGAGCTCTCGTACCCCGCCGACCAGTGAGTGGTTAAAAATTACTAAATTATTCATAAATATTTACCTATTGAATGTATACCACGACTAAATTTGTACACTGCATACTGTAGTAGCATATAATACATACATATATATATATATATATATATATATATATATATATATATATATATATATATATATATATATATATATATATATATATATATATATATATATATATATATTTATTTTTTTTTTTATTTTTTCGAGATCAGACGCTATGTTAACATTATATTTCCTTTAAAAAGTAATCAAGTAGATTTGGCGACAAAAATATATAAAAGAAAAATATACACTAACCAACCTACCAACCAACCAACCAACTTACCAGCCAACCAAACAACTAACGAACGAATTCAAAATGGCGTCAAGTTTTTCTAGTCGTTAATAGATTGTGTTTGGTAACAAAGTTTCTTTAGTGAGAAATTGGTAGAGTATATGGTTAGAATTTACATTTTATTTAAACTTAAAAAATTAAAAGATAGTTTTAAAAGGAAAATTAGTTAATGTTTGTTCAAAATCTATTATAGTATTAATACGGTTTTTATGTTCAGTTGTATGTTTTTTTTTTTTTTTTTTTTTTTTTTTAAATTGAGTGTTTAAATGCGGATATTTTCTGTTACCATTACTGTATAATTTTTATTTTATAGTTAATCGTAAAATCTATTTTGCATGTTTGTAGGGTTAAAATACTTGTTAAGTTGTTAGTATTTATATTGAAATACCGATATTTCTATTGCAATTGATATCGCGAAAAAAAAATCCTTGGGAATTTCTGATCTGGTAAGGTTAGACCATGTTCCATTACCGATATTAATATGTATTAAAGCTATTATCGAAATAGATATATTGGTCTTACGATATATGTATTCTGATATTCTGATATATCAAAAGTTTAGACAATTTAACAAAATATTCTAAAGTATTTTTATATAAAAAACTTTAAGCTATGGGCCATCATTAGCCTTTTCAAACTTTTGAAAGCGAAAAAGCTAAAAATAACTTAAGATAATAAAATTTACTATAAATTTAAAGTTTGACACGATAGCATTGTCTGAAAGGTCAAAACCTAGTTTTAAGGACATATTATAGGGGCTCTATAACAATATGAATCTGAATATTATATACTAGCTTATGCCATTATTAACTATAGATTCGTAAAAAGAATTCTCAATTAATACATTCTCAGTGGTTTAGTTAACTTAAAACGCTTTGCTTAAGGTTAAACATTTCGCTCTATTTTACATAAATATAATAAATCACATAATTTATAACCAAAATTTCAATGATTCAATTGAATCTATATCTTTGGTAATTACAAACTCAGCCGTTTGTTCGGTATTGTCAAATACATCTGGGTAGTTTTGAAATTCCAAGAACCTATTTTGACTTCATGTAGTTTTGAAGAGGACTGTTTCAACTTTTTGAGAATAAAAATTTAATCTTTTAAATCTTTACCGACACTAAAATACTTGTCAACTTTACGAGGTCAAATCATACGATAAATTAAATTAAATCACATGTAGGCCAAAATAAGAATTTTTTAATATTGTAAGCAAATTAAATTTGATGTTTTTATTTCAAAGTACATAAGTGTTCATATTTCTAATGTATGTAATAGTATATTCTTTTTTTAGGCAAAGTTTTAGTATTCTTAAAAACAAAATTTTAACAATGGCTCAAGCCGCTGCAAGTAATCCCAGTTTCATTTTGTGCATTATGGAAACTTACTCTGAAGAAATCTATAAAGGAAAATTCGAATCCTCTGTCAGGAAGAAGGGTGTAACAGTATGTTAATGTTAAACTATAGATTAAGTTCTTTTTACCCAAAAATGCTATTCTAAAATTAAAATATATAGAATCTTAAAATATATATAGAATATCTCAAAAAAAAAAAAAAAAAAAATATATATATATATATATATATATATATATATATATATATATATATATATATATATATATATATATATATATATATATATATATATATATATATAGTATATATATATATATATATATATATATATATATATATATATATATATATATATATATATATATATATATATATATATATATATATATATATATATATATATATATATATATATATATATATATATATATATATATATATATATATATATATATATATATATATATATATATATATATATATATATATATATATATATATATATATATATATATATATATATATATATATTATATATATATATATATATATATATATATATATATATATATATATATATATATATATATATATATATATATATATATATATATATATATATATATATATATGATATATAGATATCAGAATGCACAGTCACTTACAGCAATGGAATCACAATTTCATTACAGAAAGTACTGGTAGGTTATACCAATATAAAGAGATATATTTTGCTGGACGAGACGCATCATTTTGACCCTATTTTGGAATTTAGTAATATAAAGCCGAATGATCCAACTAATGAAATGAGTAGTAAGTCTTCTCAGTATTTAACGTAGTTAACTTTCAGGTTCATATATATTTTATATATTTTATATATTTTATATTTATATAATGTTGTAGATTATATATTACGTATATTTGTTCAAATTTTGTGTATATTTACTTTTTTATTTAGATATGTATTCATTTATCTTTATAATTTTTAGTTTTTATATTTTTTATTTGAAGCTGGTGGTGTAATCGATCTTCGTGAAAGAAGTTTACGAATAGGTAAACTATTTGAAGAAGAGTGGGAGGAGGATAAGGAAAACGAAAAAGAATATACAGTGGGTGATGAGTGGATGGAAGTGACAGACGATGAGGAAGAGCCGGAGGAGGAGTCAGATGGGCGGTTCTCGTCACCAGATGAGGAGGTGGGATCGCCAGACGATGGAGTAGACACGTCGCTCACCGAGGATGATTAAGAGGGGACTGGGACGAAGAGGGATCTGGGTAAGAAGGATTAACTGAAGAGGATTCAGCTGCCAAGGAAGAGGTGAAGGAATGTGTCGGACATAAATGTGGACGAGAACTACTTAATCTACTTCTGTAAGAACTATTACTCAATATTACCTAAATTTTTTTAACGTTTAAGGGAATTCAATTAAGCTTTTACAAACTATTTATATATAAGAATAAATTTAATAGAATTTTGTATTTTAAAAGTTTTTAAGTACTTTAATATCAATAAATTTGTTTTGGCCTATTTCTTTGTATGGTGTTCTAATCTTATGAATCGTGTACTTTGACAAAAACTTTGGCGTAATATGAAAATGCTTTTGAAGCCCATTGGCATTTTCAGTTGCCATTTTCATAGTTACTGCATTTGTGCAGTACATGTAGTTACATTGGTATTTGCTATTTTAAAGTTTTTAAATGCTAGAAGCGTTTAAAGCTTTGTAGTTATTAAATGTTAAGGTTTTTCTTCAACGAAATTGTCAAATTTTAGAAAATTACTAGACATTGAAAGAAACTGGGTCCTGTTTTTTTAAGAAATATTCATTGATGATAAAAATAATTTGGTTATTTGTTAGAAATATCCACTGAACAGTGAAAGAATGTTTTTTAGAGATGTCTGAACAAAAAAATTATCTGGTTATTTGTTGGAAATATCCACTAAACAGTGAAAGAATATTTTTTAGAAATGTCTGAACAAAAAAGAAATAATTTGGTTATTTGTGGGAAATATCCACGAAACAGTGAAAGAATATTTTTTAGAAATGTCTGAACAAAAAAGAAATATAGTAATACTTTGGAAATATCTTAATGGTAGGAACTTGCTCTTTTGTTGAAAAAATTCACTGAAACAGTGAAACTAAATAAAATTTGCTGTTAGTCTGTGGAAATATCCGTTAGACAATTAGCTCATGCTTGTTAGTAATATTCGTTTGGCCAATTTCTTTCACTGCTCATACTTATTAGAAATAATCGTTGAATGATGAAAGAAAATAGTTTATACTTGAAAATACCCTTTGGACTTTTACAACTTATTGATTAATTTTCAGCAAGAATTGGGTAATTTTTTTGAAAATGGAGTATGAAAAGTTGAGATTACATCAGTATTTAAAATGAATTGTCAATTTAGATACTACGAGGGCAGTGACAACAGCAGTTTCCAAAATCGATGAAAATTTACTAGGGAAATTAGATTTTAAAGGTTTGTGAAAGTAAAATCAATAATAATCTCCGCAATTAAGTTCTTATTTTTTATTTTATTTTTTTATTTTTTTATTTTTTTACCATTTAAGAAAAATAAATTTCGAACAAGAGTAAAATAAATTACTATGAATAAAAGGTAAATTGGGAACTTCGTTATATTTCTATTTATTGGGAAAAAGGTTTTGTAAGAAAATTTTTAAAATCATTCCGTTATAAATCTATTAAATATTATAGTAGAACCATATTCAGTTTTTATAATATATCTGATTATTAGAGAGGCTTGCAATCTCTACATCAGAAGCCCTGTGGTACATAAGCAAGACTAGAAGAAATAAAATATCTATCTTTACTAGAATGGAATCTAGTAATGAATTTTTAAGTCTCGTCAATACTTTGCTAACTTTGCCACTTCAATTTACTAAAGTAATGTTTTGAGCTTTCTTACTGTCAAATGTTTAATAGGAATGGAAACTATGGAAATATATATAAAAAAGTTTAGGCCTACAGTTCAATGGAGAGCTTCGCCAGCTCTCGGAGCGTGCGGATCGCTCGCTCTGAATCTGGTGATGGCCTGAAGGGCAGTTTTTTGTCTGCCTGGAGGGACGGCATTTGCTCTCGTTGGTGAGGTCCGCTCTCAGAAACAAAAAAAAAATACAGTTCAATGATGACTTTCGTTGTATTAAGCCAAAACAATTGCTTTACTCAGTTTTGTAAAAGAAAGGATACAAGCATGCGAAGCGAAAGATCAGACATAAATTACCTACCAAAAAATCTTGGGGATAAAAAATAGAAGTGAAAGCAATAAATATTTTTAAAAATTCTTTAAAATGGAAATGAAATTAATAAAGAACATAAAATGAAAATACAAATGGGTATATTTATATAAAAAGGAAAGAAAAACAAATTCAATTTTAAGTAAAAAGTAATTGGAAACAGATTGCCATAAACAGAAAGGAATAAAAAATAATGAACAGGCTGATACAGATTATGAAATAAAGAACCAAAATTTTGAGTACAGAACATGTAACAGAAGAGGAGGCTTAGATATAACAGTGGTGAAAGAAAACTAAATAGAAACTGATGAAGAAAAATTTGATACAAGAATTAGTAATATGGAAAACACCTTAGAAGAAGAACACGATCTTGGACAGAAATTGAGCAGATAAATGAAACATGAAATCTATAATTACCGAAAGTGAATGTACTGAGGATGAAAGAATAAAATTTGCAGATGAGAAAAATAAAGATCTTTTTATAGATACAAAATAAGAAAAATTAACAACTAATTTCAAATGATAAGTATCTTAGTGTTGGTAAAAAGTTATTGGTAAGAATAAATACGTATAGCTGTATCATGAAAATAAATGGGCTCGAGCATTGGCAGATATAATGTTAAATTAAGAGAATATAGAAGAAAAAAGAAAAATACCATCCTAGAAATATATATTACAGAAATAAATTGAGGCACGAATAAATGTATATCAATGAGGTGTAACAATATCGGAACAAACCATTAGAAAAGTTTAAAATATATCAAGAGGGAACACAGAACCAAAGAACTAATCAATCAAAGCCATGACAAGAAAAAAGGTATTAGCAGTAGCAAAAATGAAAAAAAAGAAAAAGAACAACAGAAGATCCAAATACTTGAAGACGACCAAGGAAGGTTCTATAAAACACTGCTAAATGATTCTTTCAAGGTGACAAGTCATTCCCAGAAAGAGAAATAGAGGGATTTTGGAAAGGGGATTGTGAAGATGAGAAACGACACAAAAAAAAATCAAGCGGAATGGAAGTAACAGTTAATTAACAACCAGACTATAACTATCATTAAACAAATAGAACACTAGGTGATTTTTAAACGAGGTGTCAGAGATGTAATTAAAAGGAGTAATAGCTGGAAAGCACCAGACACTTATAAAACTCATAAAATATGGCAAAGATAAGGTAACAGTATTATTGGATACACTCAATAACTGTTATAATTGGATAATGAGTGAGTTAGTAGTAATATTACAGTAGCTAACAACAGGAGGGAGGAGAGTACTGATTCCAAAGAAAGAAACACCGGTGCAATACTGGTACTTTCTTACAGCTTTAGAATTGTAGGTGGGATGCAAAGGGACCTAAATATTCTTAGATATTGTTATGAGGAAATAGATTTAAAAAAAAATCCATATATAGAAAAGATTCCTACAGTTAATAAGAAAGAAGGAATGGGAATACCACTTATAGATATCATTCACATATCTAAAGCAATAGGAATTGGGAAATATTTAGAAAAAAAAAAGAAAAAGAAATTGATGAAGTAGGTGCAAGATCACGATAAAATAAAGCCTGAATCTACATCTTATAATTAAGAAAATGAATGAATACTTAATAGAAAATGAAATAGACAGAGATGAAGATGAAAAAGAAAATGAATTAAGAAAATGAATGAATACTTAATAGAAAAGGAAATAGACAGAGATGAAGATGAAAAAAGAAAATGAATTAAACCACATTGAAGGCAAATATAAAGAGATAAGTATGAAGAAAAGTTAGAACAGTAGAAGAACTATACATTTCCAAGACATCGCAAAACAAGTTTTTTAATGAACTATTTATAGAAGAATGTAGGTAGAGACAAGTTTGGTTAATGCACTGCAAAAATTGCCCTAATGAATCGTTGGGACAAGTGTCAATAATGTCACAGTAAAATTTTCAATAGAGGAAAGACAAGTTAAGCATAAGAAAGTCGCTTCACCTACATATTTTCGAATTAGAAAATAACTGAAAAAATTTGCTGTAACATTTTTGCCACTTGACCAAACGATTCGTTAGGACAATTTTTGTAGCGAGGGACTGTTAAAAGGACCAAAATAACAGCACAGGACAGAGTAGTAGAAACCAACTGATTCACGAAACATATTGAAGGAGAAAGGATATTAGATATATTCGGATATGTTAAAGCTGGTCAGATTCAGCAAGTCATATAGTAGCTGAATACAACAATAATATACGCTAATTACTACACTTGCAAATTCTGTCAAAAATACAACCAACAATTGGATACAAAGAATTATTTGGGATATACCCAAAATAACAAACAAAATAAAGAAAGCAATAGCGTACTTTTATGATATATATATATATATATATATATATATATATATATATATATATATATATATATATATATATATATATATATATATATATATATATATGTGTGTGTGTGTGTGTATGTATGTACACATAAGTGCGTGCGCGTGCATGAAAACATGAGACAATGCTAAAGAGACAGACAGAGAGTGAGAAGGGAAGAGTGCGAGGGGAAAGAAGGGGAAGAGTGGAAAAGAAAAGAAAGAAAGAAAAAAAATTGAAGGTGCAATTTTTTTAATTGATTTAGAATACGGAAATTTGTTGCATCAATTTTTAAAATTTCGGAAACTTTAAAAAATAAAAGGCTTTACGCTTTTCAATCACAAAAATTAAGAGGTATGCGCATGCTTCAACGCACACACACACACACATATATATATATATATATATATATATATATATATATATATATATATATATATATATATATATATATATATATATATATATATATATATATATATATATATATATATATATATATATATAATATATATATATATATATATATATCATTTATAGAATACCAAAGGGTAAATGCATGGCAGAGTAACAATTTTCTACTGGGAGCTACACCCTTGTACCCCCAGTTCAGTGAGTGGTAATAAAAAATCGATGTATATTTTAATATTTATTGATGTTACAATGTACTGGTCAAAAAGATTTTAAAATTTTCTTTGCAATTTTTCACATATCTTATGACTAATTCTTGAACTTCAAATAAAAACGTACCAACTTTGGAGGTAACCATCTTTTAGAACAAGAAAAGAACAACAAATTGGTCCAATGATCAAAGCCCTATCCGACGAAGGTTTCTATTTATAGCAGTTGCAATGTTATGGTCAAAAAGATTTCAAAATTTGGTTTTAACTTTTTTTACATATTTAATGACCTTAAATATTTTGAGACCTTCAAAGGAAAATGTATTAACTTTTAAGGTAACCATCTTTTAGAAAAAGAAAAGAACAGAAAGAACATATTAGTCAAGAAAAGAACATATTAGTCAAATAATCAAAGCTTTATCCGATGGAGGTTCGCATTTATAGCAGTTGCAATTTTATAGTCAAGATTTCAAAATTTGGTTTTCAATTTGTTCCATATTTCATGATCTGTTTTGAGGCTTTCAAAGAAAACCATACCAACTTTGGATGGAACCATTTTTTAGAACAAGAAAAAAACAAAACTCTCAAATAATCAAAGCTCTAACCGACTTACATTCCTATTTATAACAGCTGCCATTGTCAACGAGACTTCAAAATTTGGTTTTCGTTTTTCCATATTTCATGAACTTCAAGGAAAAAGTACCAACTTTGAAAGTAAATAACTTTCAGAACAAGAAAACGTGAACAGATTAGTCAAATGTAAAAAGCCCTTTCCGACGGAAGTTCCTATTTATTGAAGTTAGAATTTTATTATCAAAAAGATTTCAAAATTTAGTTTTCAATTTTTTAAATACCTTATGACCTATTTCTTGACCTTCAAGGAAAAACGTACCAACTTTGGAGGTAACCATCTTTTCGAACAATTAAAGAACAACAAATTGGTCAAATGACCAAAACCCTATCACACGGAAGTTAATATTTATTGAAGTTACAATCTTACGGTCAAGATTTCAAAATTTGGTTTTCAATTTTTTACATATTTGATGAACTATTTCTTGACGTTCGTTAGAACACGAAAAGAATAACAACAAGAAACAACAAGAACAAGGACATTTAGAACAAGAAAAGAATAACAAATTGGTCAAATGATCAAAGCCCTATCAGAGGGAGGTTCCTATTTTTAGCAGTTGGAATGTTATGGTGAAAAAGATTTCAAAATTTGGTTTTAACATTTTTCCATATTTAATAACCTATTTTGAGACCATGCAAAAACGTACCAAATTTGGAGGTAACAATCTTTTAGAACAAGAAAAGAAGAACATATTGATCAAATGATCAGACCTATCCTACAAACTGACTTATTGAAATATAGTCAAATAATACAGAACAAAATCCTTCCTTGTATAATTTTAATATAAATATATATATATATATATATATATATATATATATATATATATATATATATATATATATATATATATATATATATATATATATATATATATATATATATATATATATAGGTATATATTATTATATATATATATATATATATATAATATATATATATTAAAATATAATATACTATTTTAATTTTTTTTTTTTTTAATAAACACCCTCATGAAGCAAACTGTATTTCTTTTAATCATTTAAAATCTAATTAAATCTTTATAGTATAAATATATATATATTATATTATATATATAATATATATATATATTATATATATATATATAATATATATATTATATATATATATATATATATATATATATATATATAATATATATATATATAATATTATATATATATATATATATATATATATATATATATATATATATATATATAATATATATAGAATAATATATAGCATATATAATATATAATATATATATATATATATATATATTAAATTGGTGGAATGTTCTGAGTTTCGATTGTTAAAAATCGAAAAGGAAAATATCAGGCCTAAGTAAAAGAGAGTGAATGAAGAATGTTATTTTACTTTTAGCAGAACCTAATTCGACTATCATAAAACTACCGAAATTGCCGTAAAAAAGACCAGAATTTGCCGTAAAAAAGTGTAAAGGGAACAAGAAGATGTACAATGTAGAAGAAAAATGAATGGATGAATATAAAAAAAATGTATAAAAAATATCGAAAAAAAATGCAAAAAAAATAATGAATTCAAATATAAATAATAATATGAGGAATAGATTTTATGACTACCTATATGTAATGTCTAATATAAAAAAATACCTTTGGCATAAATAGGCGGAGCTAAGTTAATATTTTTGAAGGTTTGAAATTACAAACAATATTTATATATTTATATATATATATATATAATATATATATATATAATATATATATTATATTTATATATATATATATATATATATATATATATATATATATATATATATATTATATATATATATATATAATATATATATATATATATATATATATATATATATTATATATATATATTATATAATATATATATATATATATATATATATATATATATATATATATATATATATATATATATATTATAATATATATATAAAATTAATATAATAATATTATACTACTAATATATATATATATAATGGAAAATTTCTATATGAGTAATTGTGAATGGGGTGCATTGTACCAAGTATATTTTCAAATTTGTTTCCCTCACCCCTCCCCCCTTTAATATTTACTATTTTTACACTTCTCTCTCTCTCTCTCTCTCTCTCTCTCTCCTCTCTCTCTCGTCTCTCTCTCTCTCTCTCTCTCTCTCTCTCTCTCTCTCTCTCTCTCTCTCTCTCTCTCTCTCTCTCTCTCTCTCTCTCTCTCTCTCTCTCTCTCTCTCTCTCTCTCTCTCTCTCTCTCTTTTCAGAGCTAGACAAATACCGTAAATTACCCCAAGACGAACAACAGATGCGAAGCGCAGAAACTTTTGTTACACGTTCTTTTTCTTTTTAAGTAAATAAATTGTGACGTATCTTTTTTTAAATTTACATTCATTTTCTTCATTTTTACGGTAATAATTTCGAACAAAATGGGCCATAAGACATATCTACGAGCTTTAGAGTACTTTACAAATCTTTTTCTCTGTAACTTTCTTTGTGATTTTCTTTCCGGTCGTTATACAGTATAATCGTTTTAAATGATTACAGTTTACAATTTATATCATTTGTTATTAATTGTCTATTGAAATTTTGTTTAAAATCTTCGCTCTTTCTGCTTTACATTATCAGCTTGTTAATCCTTCGGCACTACCCCACAATTTCGTCAACAAGAATAATGTTCTACATTTTTAAAAATAAATATGTACTACATTTCAGTTTGAATGTGTTGGTGATATGACCAAAATATCGACAAGTTAATATGGTTTTGTCCTGTCTACAATCTAGGGCAGTTACTACTTCACTAAATTCGCACTTTTATTTGTTTTTTTTGTTTTTTTTTTCATTTCGAATGCCAACGATTATAGATTTGATAACCCTATAGTCTTTCCTTATTCTTGATTTCTTTTTAAAGCAAAAGAAAACATGGATGTTTTCATTGCCTCAAAAACTCAATTCCTCCTTCTATATCTACTATACGCCATCGAAAACACACAACTAAACATTCCTCTTTCTTTAACATTCTTATAGTCTCCTTTTCTTCTGATGTTTTCAAAAGCTTGTATGAAGTTTGTTGTCCAGAAGAGCCTAAAGAAAAATCTATCACATTATTTAAGATATTTTATCTTTACAGAGGTGTCTTACTCCCTTTTATAAAGACGTCACACTCTGAGATTACCGGGTGAATCCGTTCACTCAGTTCTTAACTGAATATAGTTAAGTCCTTTGGTATTTTTACCTCATCTAACCTCACTCCTTCCAATTTCCCTATCCGCTAAACTAGCTTTAAAACTACAAATTTTGGTTTGCATACCTACTCCGTTGAGGAGGGCTCGTGTGACATGCCTTTGAGTACTATGCTCATTCCTTCATGCATAGTAATATTATATATATATATATATAATATATATATATTTATATATATTATATATATTATATATATATATATATATATATTATATATATATACAGAGAGAGAGAGAGAGAGAGAGAGAGAGAGAGAGAGAGAGAGAGAGAGAGAGAGAGTCTGATAATCA